>RANZ01000392.1:0-35380 GCA_009805285.1 Neurospora terricola FGSC 1889 | reverse complement strand
GGGGGGGGGGGTCGGAGATACCTGACCATACCTGACCATACCTGACCTGACCGTGCTGATGACCCAAAACTGAGGCCCGCGCCATGACAGTGGGACAATGGGCACAATGAGTGAATGAGGAGGGTAGGAAGAACGGGAATCATTCCCAACCAATCAAATCCAATTGCTGCCCAATCGCCTTGCTCGCCTTGTGGTTTCGATACTTTCTATCTTTTCTTTTCTTTTTCTACCCCCTTCCTTCCTTCCTCAATGTTGGATATTTGTGTGCGTATGTGTGTCTCAATCCCTTCGTCCCTTCCCTTTTCTGTCCTACGAAGGAACCGGTAGGAAGGAACGAACCAACCAACCCATCACTGAAAGCCCCTCCCAGATGGAAATGTGTGGTCACGCCACCCCTCTTCAGTCCTCAGCCCTCAGAGGCTTCACGAGCACACAGGTTCCTGTCAGAACCCAAGGCAGACACAGGTGTGATTCAGTTACAACTTGCGATCGCGATCTCTTCCATCCTATCTTTGGGGTGAATTGGCAGACCCCCCGTTCTCTTTGGTTAGTTGCCCAGTTCTCTCTTCGATACCAGGAACTGTACCTTTACACTTACACTTACCAATGAGTGATGCGTTCCTTGCGTTTGCGCTTCATGGCACAAAAAGGCACGATGAACACAAGGCCGCACATGGAATTCCAGGCCAAGCGAAGGTTGCTATGTAGTCATTTGTAATCATTGCGCGCGCGGGTGTGATTCCATTGTCTTGGTCCGTTATCTCTATCCCATTCGATTGATGAGTGTCGTCCACCATGAAAGGTTGGTTTCAACAACAACCGAGTCGATCAACCCCGGATTTTCCGCTCGCATTACAGTGGCTTCAGCAAAGAAGTTGATGAGGTAACAACCGAAGACATGTACGTAGATAGGTAGTCCGGTAAATGAGTAGAAGAAGAAAGTATGTAAAAACGGCGGCACAGCTCGGCTGGCAGATTGGTGCAACAGAAGGTTTTGTTTACTTTCTTCTTCCATCATCGTAACTGGCTGTCGAACTAACGTTGAAGTATGGCTCCTTGCATTGGCGTTGCATGCTTGCTTTTGGCATCCGCTCCGCATCTGCCTGCATCGTGTGAGGTGTGTGTGGGTGTAAGTGTGAGTGTGAATGTCGAACCTGCGCAAATGCGTGGGAACACTCACTCCCTCCTCCAAAATAAACCTGGGGCGATGATGACGGCACTAAGGCACTACGAGTTAATTAATTGCATGGCTAGCATGGAGGGCGTGGGATTGATACCTGAATGGATGAATTGGATCTGTTGTTGCTGTTGCTGACAGAGAGGATCGTGAATGGGTGAGATGGATGAGATGGTGGGATGGTTTTGGACATTATTGGTTGAGTCTGGAAGAGGTGTACTTAGAACATCGAGACTACCAACCAATCTGCCGTTTTCGCTGTGTTGTCTTAACCTCTAGGCAAGGGAGTAAAAGAGATGGCAAAGCGGAAATAGCACCCGTGGACAAACAAGTGTTTAGTCTTCCAGTTAGAAAAAGTCAACCTAGAATGTGTAGATATCTAGGACTAAAAACCGAGGGCACTGGTGCACCTTGGTGGTGGTATGGTAATGGCATGGCGTGACACCATTCACCCACCTTCTCAACAACCAACCGAGCAACCAACCAACCAACTAAGTACCGAACCGGGTCAAACCTCTCATTCTTCCGGCTTGGAGACTTGGGGTAAAGTAGGTACCGGTAAGCACCTGTGTTGGAGGTTCGGACAGTGATGAAAGCCTGTTCTGGTGTTTCTTCCACCCACCCTCCTTCTGTTTTAATAGAACAATCTCGGATGTCAAAAGAGATGGCCGACCGACCGACGCTTTGGAAATACCTGGCCTGTCTCATGTCTCCTGCGCCATCTCCCTATCTACCCATGACGACTGACGTAGCACCTTGTGCTGCGAAAAAGACTTGCGTGAGGGGGGAAAGTTGGGTATAGAGGTCTCAGACGGTGGTTGGTGGTAGCTTTGTACTACAATGGGTGGATTGGATTCGTTCGTATAGCGAGCGGCACTTGAGATTCGATTGAGAGAAAGGGGTTTGGGCTTCAGACGCATTGAATGTTTCGCTATATGAACTTCGCTAACTAGCTACAATATTGATTGTAGGAATCATTTGTTCGTTCCAATGAATGTCGGGTATAGACTTTTTGTTTTTCCTCCTCCTTCTGGCAGTGGCCGAAAAGCCTCTTTGAAAACCCACAGCTAGTCAATTTCCGCGTCAATGTATGTTGTGTGTCTTGAGTCTGCATGTTGTAACCCGTGAAGCGGTTCTTGTGCCGCCGCCGCAAATAGCCCTCGTCGACATGACGGTCGCAGTTTCATGAGCGATCCGCAATCAATCCGAGATTCTTCTTCATGTCATTCATCCCTTTTCATTCATCCAAGGCTCTGCCAGAGTTCCTGATGGACAGAAGACCGAAGTTTCGTTCATAAAGAGTGTCATAGATCGTAAGATAATACAAAGGAAAAGAGATTGTGTCGTTAGACATGCAAGTCGCAACCGGTAAATCATCCTCGCCCGGTTTCCCGACAAATAGATGACCCGTACATGTGTTGCTGTGATATTCCAAAACCGCCATGAGAGCCCCCTGAAATTTTTCGTGAGAAGAAAAGAAATGTACGTCCGAGAGACCGGGCCCAAATCCGCCAAAAAGTCTCGCCCCCAGAAAAGTTCATTGTACAAGTGTAAGAATATTAGAAAGCGAGTATTCCATCGCCCCCCTCCAATTCAAATGTGTCCAAAAGAAATCAAGCCCGGGGATCGCCCCTTTTTTCGCCATGTCCCGCCATGTCCCGCCAAGCCAGCCTTTCGGCAAGGGTTACGCAGTAGACACCAGAAGATTGCTTGCGCCAATATCCAAAACAACACATTAATCATGAGACAAGGAAAAAAAAATCGCCAAAGCCAAAAGCCAAAAAGCCAAAAAGCCAAAAAAGCAATGCTCGCCTGCTAAAACCGACGATAATCCAGAGAGTAAAAAAGAATAGGAATGATGAACACAAAATAAGAAAGGAGTTCGAGCGTCCCGGGACCAGTGCGGGATCGCGAGAAGTCAAAACAGCTTTGTGTGCGTGAGCAGCAAAGGTCTGAGTGTCGCGAGAGCGGAGAAAATGTATCAAAAGTGAAAAGCCGAAAGGATGGGAAGCCGGAAAACCCATATAGACCGGTGAAAAAGAAAAAGAAAACCCAAGGAACGCAATCTTAATCGGGTGCGTCATGACCGTGTCGTGCTGTCGTCGTGCTGTCGTTCCGAATGCCGTGTAATTGGTACTCGTCAATTCGTCGTCAAAGTTTTTTCGTCTCGTCTCGTCTCATTTTATATCTCATCATCATAAAACCGCATTACATTATGCCTCGGCCTTATTGCTCGCAGCAACTTGTTGGCTTTCAGCAACCATCTTCGCAAAGTCACGCACAACGTCACGGGGGATCTTGTCCCATAGGAGTGACCGAGTGTAGACCTCGGCGGCAGAGTCCTTGTTGGCGGCAGCACGCATGCTGGCAAGCGCTTCGGCAAGATTGCGTCTGCCCTTGCTCGTGGACCTTTCGGCGGGAGCGTTTTGCAGGAAATCTTGCGAGCTGATGCCGTTGTATTGCGCGGCCGTCAACCCAAAGAGCTGCTCGTTGGTCTGTTGCTCGGTCGGCTGGGTCAAGGCGTCAGCCATCTCACCGAGCATCGAAGGTGCCACGCCATCCATGCCGGAGGCGGCGACTGGCAACGATGACCCGGTGTTTTGGGCCCAGCTGGAACCCGATGGCTGAGGAGCCATGGCCTCGAGACCGGAAGCGGCCTGAGGCAAGCCAGCGTCCTTGAGAACATTGTCGAGGAGGGTAGCGGATGCCACACGGATGTCCTCAGACACCCGCGGAATGCTAGGCGGCGATCGGTTGGAAAGAACGAAAGCGCCAACAAGGAACAGCATGAAAAGGAGTCCGCCCTGCGAAGGAGACTTTTCGCTCTCGGTAGAAAGGGAAACCTCGGACTTCTTGGTAGGAACGATCTGCATCTCTTGCTTGACCTCGGAAGGCTGCTGCTCCATGGTGAACTCGCCAAAGATGGGCATGTTATCCCAAGAGCCATCCATGGCCATGCCTTCCATCTCACCGTAGGCACCGGGGAAGCCGGACACGTTCGGACCGGCCGGCGGTGTCGACATTGCGGCGCTTTCGAGGGCTTGCACGTGGTTGGTCAGAACGTTGACCTTCTTGCGCAACTCGCCCGTCTCGATGGTGTGCTCGCGGATGATCTCCTCCTTCTCGTTCTTGAGCTCGCTAATGTACGCCTCGTAGCTCTGCTTCTCGCGAAGGAGCTGCTCCATCTCCCTTTGTAGGGCATTCATCTGCTCCTCCATGTTGGTAATGACCTCGGTGAAGTGCTTCTTCTCGTCCTCAAGACGCTCCGTGTGCTGCTTCTTGCGTTGCCTCGAGTCAAGACTGTTGGATGGGTCAGTATGGGATGGTCCAATCCGCAAGTACCTGGAAAAAGGGGTAAACGTACGCGGCCTGCCTGTTGCGCAACAGACGCTTTTGCTGCTTGAGCTCCTTGATCTCTTGCTCGTCGGTGGACTGGGCAATCAGCTGGTCAATGTTGCTGAGGTTGCGCTCAGCAGGGATGTCGAAGCGCGCATTCTTCTTGCGGATGCCATCGCCCCGGCGCAGCTCGTTGTGAGAGCGGATCAGCGGGGTAGTCGGCCTGTTGCGCTTGGCCATAGCCTGGTTCTTGAGCTCTTGGTTGATCCAATGCTCCTTGGGAGGCGACGCGGGAACGGCCGGGATGCCATGATGGCCAAGCTGCTGGAACATGACGGCTTGGTTGTTGGGGTTGCTGAAGGGCGTCTGAGCCTGGACGGTAGCGGGTCTGAACAGAGGAACAGTCGATGACTCGTACTCGGCCTGCGGCAGTCCATCGAAGCTCTGAAGAGGGGTAGCGGCGCCCGAGCTCATCATGCCCCAGTGGTTCTGATACGTTGATTGCTGGTTCTGGTCCATCTGCATGAAGGGGTTGTTGTTGTGCTGAGCGAAGAAGGGGTTGTTGGACGGGACGCTCTGCATCTCTACAGGAGGCCAGGAATCATCCGACTTGGGCGAGAACAAGGCAGTTGCCGAGACAGCAAACGAATCCCTCCTGCTATCGGTCAAGGGCGGCGACATCTCCAAAGCCGAGTTGAGGGTGCTCTGGTTGAGGATGTCATCGTCTAGGATCTCATCGTCATCAAAGAATTTCTGACCATGGCAGGAAGTGTCGACGTTCAACGGCGGTGTCCTGTAGTAGGAAGGCTGCTGGAAGGTTGCTGAGCCCATGGTGGGCTATGTGGGTGTGCTTGTGGTGGGGATAAACGAAGTGGTTGTTTCCTTGACTTGAAGCACTGCAATGCAAAACACGCAGCGAATCTTAACTCCTCCTGAAGTTTGTTGTTTGTGTGCGAACTTTCTGATATATGGCTGAGTCAGTGCCTGTGGCTGGGACTGCGAAGCGGTGAGGGCAGAAGCATGGAAAGCGCCCGCTTTATGTGTCTGGGTGGCCAAGGTCTGCAGTGGAAAGCCGGGAAGCAGGGCAAGGTGTGCGGGAAGACCCAGGTTCGGATCCGTCTCTGTCAGACACCTGAAGGGCTGTGTGTGGGTGGGTTGTGGTTGGGTTCAGAGGCAGTTGATGTTGCCTTGTGTGTGAAGGGGAAAATGAAGGATAAAAGAGCAATGAAGAACGAGAGGTGCAAAGAGGGGAGAAGACGAGGGGATGATATGATGTTGAAGGATAAGATGGAAGGTGAGGTGCGCAAGGTAGTTGATAAGAAATCTAGGCTTGGTAGTGGGGAAGAAAAAGCTGGGGTGTGGGAAGGTAAAGTGGAAGCCGTAGTCGGGATACAGAACCCAGGGTAGCACAGCCCAGGGAGTAGCGAAAGAAGGAAAGTGTGAAGAGCCAAAAGACACACGGGAGGAAAGGGCGAGGGTGCCGTCGCAGATTGCAACTGAAAAAGTGAGGGGGTGTGCAAAATTTGGAACCTGAGGAATTGGAATGGCACCTCACTCACACTTTGTTCCCTGTGTAAGTCGCACTGCGCTGCCGTCCGTGGAAAGAGGGGGTTATCAGGCCAAGGCCGGTCGGTTGTCGGTTGTTGTTGAGGTTGTTTGTTGTTGACGGGATGTGGTTGTAGTTGTTGTCGTTAGAGTAAAGACGAGAGTGGTGCGTTCTTCGGGAGTCACAGACCACCACGAGAAGCGATAAAACAGAAACGAAAGAAGTGAAAGTAAATAGACAAAAAGTCAGGGTCAAGGCAGGCGCAATGCTGCTTTGGGCAAATAACGATCTTTACAGAGTCAATCAATGACTTTGGGATTGAGATGGTGGGCAGAGGGGGTGGTGCCCTTTACTTATTCTATGTTTTATGTTGACTGTGGTCAGTGTGGTCAGCCATGGTCAGGCCGGCCGCTGCGACGTGACGGATCTGCCCAATTGAACATGGCAGAGTCTTGGATCGCAAAAGTCTCGTGGTACATCAGGGTGGGTGTGTGGTGGATGTGTGGATGGATCTTGGGACTGCGGAGGATGGCGCTGGTTTGCTTCTCTTTTGCTCAATGGGGGATGGGCCATGGGGAGAAACAAGAGCACTTCTTCGCCGAGCAGCGATGAGGGGGTGCGACAACAAGGGAAGAGGGGCCGGTTGACGGACCGGGGTCTTTGAAAGTACTTGGTAGAACACCCGCCCGAAGGACGGAGCCTGGAGACGGCGGCGTTGGACGAGCAAGACATCCAGAACACGCTGAAGCAGCCAGGGACTTGGCCCCAACTCCACCCAAAGCCCGCAACTGGATCGAGTGTTTCTGCCTTTCCGTTACCCTCCGTTTCGCCAAGCCTTTTCAAGAAAAGAACGGATGTTGTGCGGATGCTGTGCGGATTCTCTACGGATGCTGTGCGGATGTGGTGGAGAGATTCTGATACGGGAGCTAGGAGCTTTGCGCGATCTGGATTGACAGGCGGATATGGAGCTTCTCGCTGGAAGCTATTCCCAATCGGGACAGCCCATCCCCCAAAACGTAAAGCCTGCCTCGCTAGGGGGGGTCGGATTTGGGGATAGCGTACAGGGCTTGGGAGCGTAAGGGCAGAAGGGTAACTGTATCATCCGTCACTCAGCAGATCGAATCAGGCTCGTCATCGAAAGGTTTTGGGACGACTCTGAGCCGCTCAACTAGCCCAACGGCTGGAATGGGAAGGATTGGGAGACGGTAAGGGGGTGTAGAATCGGCAAGAGACCGAGATAGCTCGTCTGTGAGGAAGTCAGCGAGAGCAAAAACGAGAAATACGGGTGCTTCCCGGACGGAGAAGGGCCCCATCAAAACAGGGAAAACGAGTGGATGAGAAGGTTCCCTCGAGAGTGGGTTGGGCAGAAATGGCCCGGTGGGCATCGATACCCAAAACGCGGCTCAAAGACCAGTGACCTGCCAGTCCCCATGCCACCCCCAACTTTTGCCATACACCATCAACAACAGCACCAAATTCATTCTAGGGCTGGGAATGTTCGAAAGGGCCTGAGTACCGGCCGGTAGAGACCTGTTAGAAGGCTGTTAAGAGTTCTCTTCAGCAGATGTCTTTATCGTCACTTGATGTCCGCACCGCCCAAAGCAGCCACTTCTCAGTTGTACATCTCAGCCTCCAAGCCTCTTTATAATATCTTCTCCAAGAGAAGGTAAGCGTAAGGGGTAACGAGCATAGGAACCAAGGGAGTCTGGAAACTGCAAGGGAAGTGCCTAGCCTAGCTTGGTACGAGTTATGATATCTAGCGGAGCTGAGAACAATCGCTTTTTCCTTTTCTCATCGGAACGGAACTGTCCAAGGCTGAATGCCTATCCGGACCGGGCCCGACAGAAAGGGAAATGTTTGTTTCTTTGAATCCCTCCTTGGGTCAGTCATGACAGGGTCTTATACGAATCCCTAGCTGTTGAGAAGGAGCCGCAACCGCGGTCTGATATCAACAATGTCGTGATGTCCAAACTCGGTAGTAAAGCCGGCAAAACACCTCTGTATAGAGGCATGTGGGCACTTACCGTTTCCCAGCTGTCTGTACAAACATGTGCCATGAAGCTCCTTGTTTCAGGACGATTCCAAGTTCTGCCCCTGGCATATATGCAAGAAATACGGCGTAGCAACCAACTTGGCAGCCCGGCCATCCGCCTGGTGCGAAGAGGCCCGGGTCCGTTTTGATGCGAACAGGTTCTCGTCATCCACAGTCATCGCTGTCATGACCGGCAGCACCAGGACCGGCAGCAGCAACGGTGGCGGCCATGGCATCGGCTACTGTAGCAGTATCACGGCAGTGTTTGTTGCGTTCGTCGGTCAAGTCTGCGACTCTGCATCAACAAAGCCCAGGAGACAACACTGATAGGCCGGCGAATCCGGGTACTGAGACCTTCAGAACAGATGCACGAGGTCCTGCGGGAGGGTCGTGATCACCTCACTTGCCCATTCGGACCAGTGGTATGAATTTGCTGAAACGTGGGGAGTGAGAAGGCTGGTTTTAGGTTGGGAGGTCGTATCAGGAGGATATTGCTCAAGGCCGCATACAGTAGGTATCGTCAAGGCTGGGAAGTGAACTTTTTCGAATGCCGTCAAGTTGTCAATATGTCCTAGCAAGGAATATCTCCTCATACTCAGACGAAAAGAGACCGAACTGTTTGCATGCTTGTTGGTCTTGTTGGTCTATCGGAGGACGTCTGAACAAGAATTTGACCATGCTGTGCCATTGATGCTACGCAAAGCTGTAGTGCGAGCAGCAACAACACCGCAATAACCAGCAGTACCTACAGTGCAGCGGCATCCGGCCTCGAGATATTCGATTCACAGAGTCGGTTCATCGTGAGTGGACGATGTCGGTTGTGTCGACTGCTGGGTTTCGGAGATATTTGAGATACTCGGATAGTGTTGAGTTTCCATCGCCATCGCCATTCTTGAGACGATGTCGTTCCTACAGTTGAACTGACGGAGTGCGCAGCAAGGGTCGTCGTTGATACGGTTGGCCGAATACGGTACGTTGAATTCCCCCAAGCTCCGTATTTGTCCCGCGCCAGTGGCAGTCTGAATCCCGGACCGAGAGCAGTTTTTTGTAGCGCCCTCTGCACCATCCAAGTCACATGACTCGGTACGTACTCCAACTTCCCTTTCATTTCCACTGCTGGGCGCGGCAGGCAGCGAAACTCCACGTTTCCTTGTTGTCCGCTGCAATTTCCCCAATCGCAACAACAACAAGAACAACGGCGACAACAACAACGACATTACGACTGCGACAATGGCCACTTACGCATGTCAAAATCACCCCGCTACTGCATCAAAACATTCGATTTGATCGTGAATTTCCATTCGCTCAATATCCCACATTTCCAACCTGTTTTCCTGCCGATTCGTTCCTAGATCGTCTCAGGGGCCCAGAATGCCGACTTCGTCCAACCGCAATCCGTGGAGGTGTGTGGTCCATCTGCGGTCTTCATCGGGGACCAGTTTGCCCACGAGCAACTCTCAGCAGTGAGCGACTGAGCATCGAGAAATCAGAAAATGCGGTGGCTGGGAGCTACAGCATGCTACAGCACCGTGACCCACTAGCCGGACCATCTGCAAACTCCAACGGAGCTCCCGCATCAGCGCCGCTTCTCTCGACCACTCACCGGCGCCGCTCGACTGCCTGCCGACTTGCCCAGATGGATTGTGCCTCTGGCCGCATACAAAGAGGCCCGCATCAAAGCCTGGTCGTGCTGGTGTCTGTACCCAACCCGACCAACCGTCGACGCGATTGCTGAGAATTGGCACCGAATTGGCATCTTTGTTGCCGTCCTGACACGCGAGATACACTAGACACACCACAGGAACCACTGGAACCACTGGAACGCGTCCCGCTCTCGGCTCGCATCTGCTAGCATTCCGCATGCCGCGCCGCGAACGATCACCGTCCGAGGGAGGCGACCTTTTGGATGGCTTTTCTGCGCGGTGCTGTGTCTGGGCAACTCTGGGGTCACTGGCGTCCTTGACTGGTGCTGTGACTGGTGCCGGTGCTGTCGCTGTCTGAACCCTACAGACGACAGCAAAGGTGAGCTCCACCAAATCTTGCCGTCTGGATGCAGCCTGAGTGCTTGCAGATAGCGACAGAATCGAAAGCGTGCGACTCTGCTCCAGTTTCCAAAATGGCATCCAATCGAGCCGACGACAATTCACCTCACCTTTACATAACCTTTGATATGTCAAGCATTTGAGGACTAACGAGCTGCCAGATGCTTCAACTACTGTGATCAGTCATGTTGCAACGACCTTTTCTCCGCCCATCCTCAAAAGAAAGAGAAAGGCCCCTCTTTCACGGTTTTTACCAGCGCAAATTTATGCCCGGTTGCAACTGTCATCGCTTGGGTTGCTCATTATCGGTTACCCCGCTGTTACCTATCCACATGACGGGCGTCGGGCACTTTTCCAAAGTCCCATCAACGCTGACTTGATCAACCGTCTTTGATACGGCCTTTTGCTGGTCTTGTCCCAAAGTGTCGAGTTTCGGCACGAGCAATTATCCAACTACGGACGGCAAGTTTCCCGGATGGTGGACGTTCAGGCCGTCCGCCTCTCAGCAAGCGAGGACTGAAAGATCAGTGAAGGGTCAATACGAGCCAATCGATATTGTAAGGCGGTGGTACGGCCCTCTCACGATTGGGCTATGCGTCTTTGTCAGCCATCCCTGTCCGCCGTTGTTCCGAAGTTCTGGATTACGCTTCGTCCTACCGAGTAGCGCTATCTGAAAGCGTCTCCAGCTGCGCCTGTTGGTGATAGTTCGTTCTTGAGCTGTTGGTATTGGTGAATGAGGAGCATCAGTGGTCCCGCTACGTTCAGCCTCTACCATTCGAAATTCGCCGCGAGAACCCCTAAAAGAACACCATCTATTTTTCATCCTATGAGATGGGTGCTTTTTTTTAACCTCTGGCTACCGAAAGAGCCCCGCCGTGCAGTCTCTTGGTCAGTGGCCAGAGGCTCAACATCGCGCAAAATTCGGGTCCTATATGCGACCTCTTTAGCTTGTTCCGAGCTGGATATCGATCTGGACGGTCCCGGCCATATCAGACCCAGAACGCCAAATATCCCACCTAACGGCGCAAACCTCCTCTTACGAGTTTTTGTCCGTCGTTATCCAGCATATCCACACGCTCTCGGCGAGCCAAGTGACGTTACGACTTCTGGATGCTTGTTGTTCATGTGCATCAGTCTTTCAGTTTCTCGGGCGGCTGTCTCGCTTATTCTCCTAAACTTCCAGGCCGTCAACCGAGGTCTGCCTTCAAGGGCTTCGAGATCTCCTTATCGTTTGCGATCAGGTGGCAGCCATCTCGACGATGTGCAAGGTGCCATCACCTTCTCACCCCGCTCTCTTTTGTCTCCTTGGGGTTACCGTCGTTGTGTTTCCGTGGCACCCATGCACACAATGACTTACAGGCCCTATTTTTCCTGCATCTCATGAATCTGAAACATATCTTTTTTTCCCAGCTCCACGCTCAGGTAGCGACCCCGCCAGGACTGCTTTGCAAACAATGGGGTTTAACTGGAGACCGAGAATATCATACAATTCTTTCGGCGAGGTGTTTTCCTAAAAGGTTCGCGGGAACCGTTTGATATCGGTTCATAGGAGTCGGTTCAACGAAACCCCATGCGCTTACCGAGTCTCACTGATGGATATCCGCCGCCAACGCTTGCGCAAGCTTTCTGCAGTCAAAGCCAAGGATACATTCACTGACTCGCTCCCAAGAAATGCTCGAGATGGTCCTGAACGGGCATTGTGAGCAGTCAGTTGCCAGTGTCTTTACCGCAGAGCTGCTGGGGCTCTGAGATAGAGGACAGGATGTTCGTGATTGTGTGTGGTGCAGGCGTGCAGCACTCTTCACCTTGATCGAATCCCGGAACTCTGGATCAGTCTATTTTGATCTTGGCCCGCCGGCCAGAGCTGCATCTCGTCTGGTCTGGTCTGGTGTCTGGTGCATTGCGCTTGCGTGAACGGCCAGTGACGGCTCGCCCTAGGTACGGAGCACCTACGCAGAGCCAGGATTTCTCCAACTCCTAGCTCGGCCACAAAATTCTCATCAGCGGAGCAAAAGAGGGGTGGTCTTTTTTTGCCGTTAGTGCTCGCGTTTGAGCTATCGGCTAGCGGCAGCGTCCAAGACCAACTGTGTGCAACATGCAGACATGAAGTGCAGCGAGCAGAGCATGGCGTAAGACCATTCCTGCAACTAAAAAGTGGTGTAAAAACTGCTGTGTCGCCGGGACCGTTGCAGATGTGGGGCATTTTCGAGCTTTCGGTCGGCTCATTGTCAGGTGAGTGGTGAGACGACATGGAAGAGCCATTTTCGGAGCGTGTTCGGGGTTGAGGAGGAGAAGAGGAAGAGAAACGGAACAAGATGTCATGCCGCGGAAGATCTTGACGAGCCGTTAACAGTTCGGAAGTGGTTCTTCCCCGGCGCGGCTCGGTTCCGGTTTACGTTGACGATCTTCTGTCGGGACGCTTGGAAGGTATGTGGAACTGTTTCATGGCGCATTCCCAAGGCTCTACCATTCGTGCGATCGTACTTTCATTGTCAGTCCCGACATCTATCGCGCAAACCCTGGGGTCATGAGGGGGGACGGGAGGTTTGTTTTGATGGGTGGGTCCGTCCAGATCGGCTTGTGGATTCAAGCGGTGAGCGGAGACGGTCTGGGATCAAAACGGTCTCCGGACGGTGACTACTGCGGGAGGCATTGCATTTGTTGAGCAAAATTTCGGGAAAGAGGCTGAGCACAAAAGGGAGAATATCTGGAGATGGAGATACCAGAAAGCGAGTGCTACATCCGTATCGACAGTTTGCGGCTCAGGATGGAGTACGTGGGGTTGTCCTCCATGGATACTTGCTCGACTCGGACACCGTCGATCTGCTGCTCTTCCCTTGGGCGAGTTCGCGGATTTCCGGAGACCCCGTGGGAGGGGGCAAGATACCGAGCATCATTCTCCGGTTCGTACCGGCTCCCATCGTACTCCGGTATACAACAGAATCACGGTTCACCGTGCCGTCGTTCTCGTAACAGTAACCCAGCAATGGAGAGAACCAGGAGAGATCGATTCCGCGAAACCAAGGAAAAACCCCGATGCTCTCCAAGCCTTTCCTTGCTCCGAGAATTCCGGACTTGCATACGGGATGACGCTCCTACTCATGACTCTATTCACGAAGCTATTACTGCTGTGTATCATGATCGAGGTCATGAAAACCGAAACCTCGATATATCTAAAAAGGTAAGTAAGCTCCGCCGAGTCTGATGGTTCTTCTGCAACCACGTGAGGCTCGCTTAGATAGTTCACTTATACCAAAAGTCAACCGAGCGAGGAGTCGTCAATATGAGCAAGAAAAACATCACTTAAACAACCCCGCGTTGCATACCCATGAACCATGAAGCTTTTTTTGCTTGTGAGGTGAGTTCTTGACTTTAGACTCAAAGCAGAACAAGCCGACTCTAAGATCCCTACCTGCCTATCCTGCCTAGCGAGCCTAGCTCCCTAGTCGTGTGCGGCGTCTATCTCCCACGCAAGTGCGCGCCTACGAAGAGATAGGAAGAGGAAAGGATGGTACCGAATGAAGTGATGAGAATCTGAATCCTTGTCCTGCTTCTTTTTTTCCCCTAGTGTATAGCTTTTTTATTTATTCGTAGCGTCCTTTTTTTCGAGAAGGGGGGGGGGGGGGGTTCTGGTAACGGACGACGAGCGAACGAACGGCCGGCTTCTTGCCCGGTCATCGGTTCTCGTTCGTCGTCCGTTCAGGCGAACCGGGGCCATACCATACCGGGCTCCCTGGCCCTGGTTGACGATCTTGCAATGTGACAAGGTCAGTCACCCAGGTCAGCTTGTCTGGAACTCTGCAACCGGAAACCGTTCGAGCAAGGTGAAGCTAAGGTGGGCTTGGTGGATTAGGCCGAGTTGGGATATCCGGGGGGCACGCCGGGGTGCACCGCTTCGGTCGCACGATCTACAAAAACGAAAAAACAACGAAACGAAACGAAACGAGCCCCAACCGGACCCCGGCGCCGGCGGCGGCGGCAACGGCGGCCAGTCACCACTCATCAGCGGGCGGCGGGACGACATGGATGTAGGGACAAGGGGGAGGTTATCAAACGGAACGACAAGGGATTTTACGTCCATGTCAGGGTTACCATCATCGTCATTCTTCTCATACCCACAGAAACATCCATACCCACGATCATCCCATATCCCAGCGAGCATCTCACCAAACCATTCGGTATGAGCAAGAGTCAAGAGACTCTCAAGTGAAGCTCAAATAAGCTCCCAAAAGACCAAAAGACAGCAGCAGATGATCTTTCTTGAAAGGCGGTGTGTTTTAGCCTGTCTTCTGTCTTTGCACCCTCTCGATCTGGGAAGTCCTAGGAGTCTTGGAACCACTCTCTTGGGACGAGTCTGGTGATCTGATTTGTTACTATTGTGGTAACAGTGAAGCGTTGTGCGGTTGTGCTTTTGTTATGGTGGGTGGTATGCATTAGTTATTCTTTTAGACTGTTATTTTGTCTCTCTTGTGTTTCTGTCTCGCTCGTTGATCTTGTTTCTCTGGGCCTGTTGATGTTGTCGACAGGTTCGAACAGGTCGGTTGAGGATGCCGTTTCCAACAGCTCCTTCGGGCTGTGAAGAGAGGAAGCGAAAAGCACTGTGTGGCATGGCTTACGATGAAGCAATGTCATCATATATCATTCTTCTTCATCCGCTTTCATGTCTTTGGTGATCTGAATAAGATTACGTACTCAAGACACTCACGATCCGAAAGGCGAACGGCTAACTGACTGATAACCCTGCCGGACTAATTCAAAGAAACATTACTCTCAACTAAGGCTGGGTAAGGTAAGCGAAGTGAGTATGTAAAGAGGACGGAATCGAGCAAGTCTTTGGTGCCGATGAAACGAAATATGAAACAAGAACTAATGCAATGTCCAAATTCCCTACATATCAGAACAGAGCGGCATCCATAACAGGATATCATTCTGCACTAGAGTGAGCAACAAGACTCTCTACATATGCAAGTAGGGACTTTGTAGGCTAGGAAAACTTTCGGACCTACAGCTACCAATGCCGTGAATACATAGTAAGGCAACAAGCTGTAGGAGAGAGCATAACTCTCCGTATTGGCTGGATGGCAAAACAGGGCCAAGAGAGATCAGCAAGACCACCAAGATCAGTCAGCAACGGATATACCTACCAAGCAGAAAAGCTTCGGGGATAAAGCCGATTTGACGATATCACCGTTTAGTCGTTGCGACTTGCGGCTCTTGTACAAAGAAGCCAAGCCTGGTCACTGACACTCTTCTTTCTGGGGACTATCAGGTTGCGAATTGAAAATCAAACCACACTGACCTACACTAGTAGATCGATCAGCGTTATGATCTCTAGTTCTGTAGATCAAAACCCTGACCGAAAGTCTGACGAACTAAAGTGGAATTTTTGGGTTGGAGGTATCAATCATAGACGGTTTGATGTAATGAAGGATCAAAATGAGTCTGGATTTTACAAGAAGCTAGAAGGGAAGATGGGAAAGAAGGGAACCCGTAGGGTAAGGGTCCGAGGTCTGCATGTAGGGACTGAAAAAAACAAAAACAAATTGATGTCCTGACCTGTTTAACAAGTTTGTCTTTCCTTCCTTGGAAGAATGTCGAACTCAAGGATGGAAGGTGGTCGGTCATCCATGCGTTAAAATTTTCAAAAAGAGTCAGGAGAGACGGGATAAGTGCTATGATGACTCTACTTGCTAGAACCGAAAAAATATTGTTGAAGTCCGGAGTCAGAAGAATAACTTGGAAATCATGATCCTGTCCATTAGCCGCTATCTTCATACGGTAGGTACCTACATGAGGGCCTGTAGGACTGTGCCTCGTGTCTCGTATCTCGTGTGTCTCGTGTGTCAGTCTGCCTGACATGGAGCAGCGGAAGCAAAGAAAGCACGAGGGACTAAGGAGTGCGGGGAGGCGGCGGCGGCACATACATACGGGGTGCGGATAGGTAGTCAAGTAGTTAGTATAGACTCGTATCTATTGTAGATGTCCTTACATAAGTCTAGATGTAGATGTAGCTACGACGAACCAACTGACCAACCAAGAAGGTAAGCTGATCGGCGGACGTATGGTCCGGACACGAACAAGCTTGGCCGGCTTCACCGGAGTAAGCGCCGGAACCTTCTTAGGGCGAAGGTATAGACCTTTTGATCTTTTACTTCTGGCATCTAACGGCCTTGAAATGGTCTCGATGTCTGCTACTACACTAAGATCGTTGCCAAGCGGACCCTGAATGGGATCACTGGTGAGCCAGTCTCTCTCAATTTCGCTATTACTACTTTCAGAAGAATTCGCCACCAGGCCCTTCCTTGATTAGCGTTGCACACACTGATAGTATTTCGGAGCTCAATAGAAAACAGGGAGGGGGGTGTTGGATTTGGATAGGGGTCTGGAAACAGGTAGAACGTATCTATCTATTCTGTGACCTTGTCACTGCCTTTGACGGGCACACACACATACACAGAGACACAGACACAAAAGGAGGTTCGCACAGAAAAAGAACTGATGGAAGCGAATGGATGGATGGTCTTCAGATTTCGCTTCACTCTCGAGACTTGCACCTCACAAGTCACAACGAAGCCAGCCGGCCGGCCCTTTGCTCGATCGCCACTGGAGGTTGTTTGCTTATTCATTCATTTAACTCTAATCTCTAACCTCTAGTAGTCCCTTGTGATCCAAAAGCACTATCCGATATGGGTATAAGCATGACACGAAGCTGGAGAGGAAGCCCCGGAGGATACCAAAGAAAAACAACAAGTGAGCCAGTCAGCAGCCCCTTGGTCCCTCCCCATCTTGAAAAATATGGGGTGATTCACCACCCTGAGCACACAAATGAGACAGGCCATGCTACCCTCTACTGTCCTGTCCTCATCTGCGCCCTGCCTGGCTTGGTGTTGTGATCAAGTATGACGGTGACCATGTATGACGTCCCACAGAAACACCACAGAACAAAGAGTTCCCGCCGAGCAACCGGCCGCCGGTACCACGAAAGGGGGGAAGGAAGGTGGAGAGGGCGAAATTTGGGTGGTTGAGAGTGCGATTGGGGGCGGGAAGAGAGAAAGTCCCCAGGGTTCACGGTTATGGATAGAAGTGCAATCGAGGTAACCAAGAGCGTTTCTCGATGATTACCGCATTTTTCTTTTATTCGGCCCTCATTCTCTCCGTAACCACCTCGATGGCGATCTCATGGCTCTGGTAACAGGTCTGGGGTAGACCCTGGCATGTTTCGGATGAGAACATTTGAACCTTGTTCGCGTTCTGGCAGAGGGCCACTGGCTTCCGAAACATTTTTGTGTTTACCACGTACCATGTTGAGCATGACGATGGGAGGCAGAGGCTGTCACTAAACATGTGGAAGGCTCAGCCGAGTGGATGGTCCGGGCTGCGACTGGGTATGGGAGTCGTACACTTTGAGTACGGCATCTGAAAGATGGTTTACGAGGAACCAAAATCCCATAGACTGACTAGCGGGCTGTCGGCCTGCTCTGTGCCGGGATCGGTCTTGGTGAAGATGTGCTTCGGGATCATAAACTCGATGACCGGAGCCTTCTTGACTTCCTTGGACATCTCCGCGTCGATAAGCTGTGGGTTTATGTTAGCCATGTGCTGCTATATACGATCACTAGTGGTTCACTTACACTGCCATAAGAGTGGTCCAGGAAATCCTCCAGGTTGTAAGACTGTTTTGTAAACTGCTCAGAGATGATCTTGGTGATGGTCGCAACGTTGGGGTGGTAATGAGACTGCAACTGCACAATCTCCCACAGACAACTGTCAATGGCGTGGGTCTCCATAGGGTCCTCTTCGTCAGGGAGGAAAGGGTCCAGGACTCCTTCCTTCTCGATCAGCTCCTTCTCCTCCTTGGTCCGCGGTACACGATGCATCATGAATGTGGTGAGAGGATGCTTCTTGAAAAGGTTGTAGAACCACGGAACAATGACAACAATGGCGCTTGGTGGTGCGTTGAGGGCGAGACGGGCCAGACGCTTGATAAAGCTTGCCACCAGGACAGCGGGCAAATGGGACGAGCCCAGGAACGTGTCGAGGAGGCGGAAGAAGCGTGAGCGATACTTGGAGTGGAGAATGTCGGTATCCAGCAGGGAGTAAAGCTTCTGGTAGAAAGATGGGTAATCCAGGTTGCGTTCCTGGATCAGGTAGAAAACGCCGGAAAGAGCCAGGAGGGAGATGGAGCTGCCAGTGTTGTAGCAGTCGGTAAGGAAGTCCATGAGGAGTTCGGGCTTGATGAACCATGGCGCGATCGAAGATGCCATGACGTCCAGCACCTTCTTTCTCTGCTCTTTACTCAAACCGAGGTGCATCAAAGCCAGCCACGCTTCCTGCGCCCTCTTCTTGTGCTGCGACAAAGATCGTAGTGGGTGCTTCTTCTTGCTGGGTTGCTCGATATAGAAGTCCTCAATGTCTTCAGATGACTCTGGAACATCCTCCATCTTGAGGAGGAAATCAAACACGGTGTTTTGTAGCTCTTCGTCGACCGACTCCCGTTCTGTGAGGAAGTCCCTACACAAGCATGTTAGCAACTTGCTACAATGGGCAACTCGGGTCCAACTGGTTTCACATACTTGATTCCCTCAAATGTGTAAAACCTGATGTCGTCATACTCGTCGATAAACTTGTCGCAGAACTCACCGCGCACCTCCTCAACCGGGGACGTGAGGAGCGCACTGATGATAGCATTGAAGAGAGGCCAAGGGAAGACGGCCTCGTCCTTGCCCTCCAGGTACTGGGCTTCCGCCTTCAGCAAAGCCATAGCCAGAACGAGAGCCTGAGTAGCAAGCTTGGTGCTCTTGAACATGGCGACAAGAGCCTTGTGGTGGTCCGTCAGGCGATCCCGGAGCCATTTTGCGACAGTCGCATCTTTCTCCGAAGCATCCTTCCTCTTCACCAAACTGCCCGAGGCAAGGAGGCGGACGAACACGCGGCACAGAGCCTCGGCGGCGGCGATGGCGGTCTTGGGGTCTTCATTCTGCTTCTCGGCGTACTCGACAAGGGTAGCGATGTTGTTGTAGTGCTTCTTGGACTCGTTGATCTGGGATTCGAGATTCTGGATTTGCGCTGCGAGGTCTTCCTTCTCTTCGCCGGCCTCGGACTTTCTGCGCTTCTTGATGGGTTCGCCGTTCTCGGAGCGTTTCCGCTTGACGACCGACTTTGCGGCTTTGTCTTTTACTGTTGAAGGCATTTTGGCGACGATATGTGGGTGTTTGGTCAAGGAAACGAGAAAGTGGACGACTCGAGGAACGAAATGGCCGTCGTTCTCAGCAAAATTTAAGTGGGGCGTCACCAAGTCAAAGTCCTTCTTTGGCGTCGCGAGCTGGAGGTGACATTGAAGACTTCTTGGCGCCAAGGTGGGGCCTTTTTCTCTTGGACTGGCGCTGATTGAAACTTTTCCAGCGTCTTTGCTGAAGCTCTCAGGCTCAAGATCCACGTGACATCCAGGTACTCCGGTAAAGTGCCGGGTCAACCCGTTCCGTTAAAACCTCAATTCGACCTTGAAAGCTCAGCAACGTCACTAACAGCCACCCCACGTCCATCCCCTCATCCACAATGGCGTCGCGTCTGGCCAGAACTGCTGTCGGTGAGTAGACTGAGCTCTCGGACGGCCATGTCGGGCGCAAAGACAACACAGAGACCGTCGCTGACCCGGGCGCATCCTTAGGGGCTGCCCGCCTCCGGCCCAGCGTCGTCCCCCGCGTCCTTCCCGCGCTCAGCACCGTTGCCAGCCCCCGCTACTCGTCCGGTGTCCCTTCCGAGGACCCCAAGACCAAGGCCCAGTCCCTCATCGACTCCCTTCCCGGCAGCAACCTCATGTCCAAGACCGCCATCCTCTCCTCCGCCGCCGGTCTTTCCATCTACGCCCTCTCCAACGAGTACTATGTCGTGAACGAGGAGACCGTCGTCGCCTTCTGCTTGCTCTCCGTCTGGGGTGGCCTCATCAAGTTCGGTGGTCCCCTCTACAAGAAGTGGGCCGACGAGCAGAGCGACAAGATCAAGAACATCTTGAACTCTGCCCGCGCCGACCACACTCAGGCCGTCAAGACCCGCATCGACGACGTCAAGCAGATGTCTGGTGTCATCGACATCACCAAGACTCTCTTCGCTGTTTCCAAGGTAGGCGCTACCAGGATGGGAATTGGGACGCATGGGATGCAAATGGTGCAGCAGGTGGATGGGAGGACATGATTGGGAAAGGTGTTGGGGAAACAAGGGGAAAGACAGAGGCTGACATGGCTTCTAGGAAACCGCCAAGCTTGAGGCTGAGGCCTATGAGCTCGAGCAGCGCACCGCTCTCGCCGCTGAGGCCAAGACTGTCCTCGACTCCTGGGTCCGCTACGAGAGCCAGGTCAAGCAGCGCCAGCAGAAGGAGCTCGCCCAGAGCGTTATCGCCAAGGTCCAGAAGGAGCTCGAGAACCCCAAGGTCCTCAAGCAGATCCTCGACCAGTCCGTTGCTGACGTTGAGAGTACGTTTTTCTCCCCATCCCCGAACATGTGAAATTATTTGAATAGACACTGACATGTTTGTACAGAGATCGTCACCAAGGCTTAAATAAACTATCCGTTAGACTTGCAAGCGAGGTCCCCTTTGTATCAGTGTCCGTGTGAAATAGGCAATACAACTTCTTCGTCTCTATCGGCCTTGCTCGACCTTAACGCACTTATGCTATTTTCGAATTGCCTCCCGAGTTGCCTTACGGATTTTCTTACAGATTCCCCGTTTCCGGGTTGTGCGGCCTCATGTTGCATGAAGTTTTGGCTCTGGAAGCTGGGAGTTTTGGCGGTCATCAAACTGGGCAAGCCGGGACTTGAAGGAATGGTGGTTCTGTTACCTGAGTCTCGGATATCTAAAAATGCCGGATCTTTCACTGTGTCCACCATCAATGGCTCTGCTCGACCCAGGCTCTGTCCAAAGTGTTACAGGCGGTTTCCAGCTCGGATTCCTGAACCAGTCACTTGTGAGGATTGACCGGTCTTGCTGTCAACTTATGTGGAAGGGGGTACGGTTGAAAATGCGGTGGGTTGTGTAAGCCATCTCGTACAAGCTTGTACGTCCGTTACCTTAAGACATACCTCTAGGTACAAGTGAGATGCGAACACTTCGATACGATAAAACTTTGGTATATCTTGGCTGGGTTGAGTATCGCGATTCTTACAGAGCGGCGCTTGTCTCGATCTTTCTTCGTGTTAGAGAGGAGCGTTGTAGGCTTCAGCAGATCAGCTTACACAAGAACGTGGAACATCCTCTAACTTGTGAGTTCTAATGCATCTTGCATCTTTCACCTTGGTAAGTTTGAGGCGGATGTACTACCTACGTGGATGTTCACCAATTTGGAAGATGTTACGATGAACAGTACCTGTCAAATTGACAAAGCCAAATATCTCACGAGGATGAGGGGGTTCGAAGCTATATTCGGTGGTTGTATGACGAAAGCTGCTGGCGAGCTTGGATAATAGCAGCTGAATGTGGTCTTGAGTGTACACCCAGCACAGATCTGTTAGGTAAATGGCAGATAAGCAGCATAAGCCACGGGTGAAAGGCTACCAGTACCTAACAGATAAGGAACCTCGCTACACACCAATCGACGCTTTGAGGCTCTGAACGTTCAAGCTCCCAAGGCGTGGGTGTGGGGTGCATGTCCCCAAGCTCGGCAAGCTTCCATGTCTGGACTCCCGCCCTGCCGCCGTCGCTTGTGAATGGGTGGAACCAGTCTTGTTTCATCGTCATTTGATGGAGCCGCTCTCTTTCATGGATGTCCCAGGACCCCCACGATAAGGACGCGTACTTACAAGTTTATCTTTTCTACACTTCAATCCTCATCCATTCAAGCCATTGTAGACCCGTCTCCCCCGTGTCCCACATCGTGCTACATACTCCTAGAGCGTCGTTTTATGCAAGCCGCGTACACAAAACATCCAATTTGCCTCGGCGCAACAAGCTTTATTTACTTATCGTCGCAAACGAACTATCATTGATCTCACCCGGTGCGCATCATCAAGACGACTACCCTCAGATGAAAGGTTCATCTGGTCAAACATCACCTGACTCGACCAACTCCTCCAAGCTCATCTTGAACACAACCGGAAAAGAGTGAAACACCTTTATTGGAAATATCAGTTGTGGACATCGGTCCCGTGTTTAATATCGAACTTTAACCGACTGGCCACCAAGGGCATGGTGATGGGGGATCAGTCGGGCCGTCGACACCAGCGCGCGC
Source organism: Neurospora terricola FGSC 1889 (assembly GCA_009805285.1). Lineage (NCBI taxonomy): Eukaryota > Fungi > Ascomycota > Sordariomycetes > Sordariales > Sordariaceae > Neurospora > Neurospora terricola. The sequence continues at coordinate 13,026 of RANZ01000392.1, read as the reverse complement.
TTCGCATTCAGGAACCCGACCTGGAAGAAAGAAGACCTCTTTTGCCCCGACGGACAACGACAACCGGAACACAAAATGGCAACCAGCATCATTCCCTTGACGGCCAAGTCTACACTTGTTGGGATAACCACACCCAGCTACCAGTTTATACCAACATCCATCGGATCCGTCGGGATATCATCTCGGTGGTAGAGGACTATCTGAGCCTGGATCAACTCCGCGATATCCGCATTAACATATCGGTCGTCCGCCCACTAGTGGACAAGTTCTATGAGCAAGACGATATCTCGATAGTCTACTGCTTGCTGGTCAACCGCGTGCAGTTCTTGAACGAGCAGTCGCATCTCAACAATAGGCAAAATGTCAACTACACACGCGCCATGCTGTGTGAACTAATAGCCACACGCATTCTCAGGAGATGCAGTGAGGACAACGAGGGTCCAGAGTGTCTTTTGGTGCTGGCGCATATCCTTATTGCTGGCTTTGAGCCGTTCCAAAATGCTCCGCCAGAGATTCGACAGGAGGTACATGCCCCGACAGCATGGCATAAGACGCTGCCTGCTCTTGAGGTGGCTATTCTGGGTGAGGCCAAAATCTTTCTTAGCTCGACATCATGCCAGAAGATGTAAGTCATGAGACGAAGTTTCGGATTCAGTGGGCATGAGGGCTGACTTAAGAACAGTGTGGACGCCATATACGAGGGACGGGTTATCTACAGTCCCTCCAGCTTTCTGGACCTTATCCCGGATCGTTACAAGCAGAAACCAATATCTCTGTATGACCCCAGAGATGCGCCTTTGCTGAACCAGTACCGCCTGGTTGTACCGCGAACCCGAAATATTTTGGAAATCATTCAGTTTGTCATCCTCCTGGCGCTCTATCTTGTATTCATGTCCGAGAGAGACGCAGGTCGTGTAACGATACTGGAAATTTGCTTCACCGTCTACGCCTTCGGTTGGGTACTCGATCAGTTTGCAACGATTCTCGAGCACGGTTGGTACGTTCAAACTCCACTATTCTTCCAAAGGAGACGTCTCATTAACTCGTCCACAGGCATGTATACACTCAAAACTTATGGTCGTTCCTCGATGTCACCTTCGCTTCCATCTATTGGATCTACCTTATCCTGCGTGTGTACGGCTGGCAATTTCATAACGAAGAACTAGGACAACAAGCTCTTGACGTGTTGGCTATGGGCGCACCGGTGCTTGTTCCTCGCTTGGCGTTTAATTTGCTCTCCGACAACATCCTCTTTCTGTCGCTCCGGTCCATGATGGCCGATTTTTCTCTACTGACTGTACTGGCTGGCTGGTAAGCTCATCTGGTTGTCTCGTCCCGCTCTTGATACGCTGACATCCTCATAGGTGCTTCTTTGGCTTCCTGCTGTCCCTTGTCTGGCTAGGAAACCATCAGTTCTCTTGGGTGTGAGTCTTACTTCCTGCCACTGTTCTTGACATCTACTAACCCTCACGTAGAACCATCAGCAAATGGATGATTTACATTTGGTTCGGTCTGGATGGATCCGGCATCCACCATTCGGTATGTCTCACTTTCGATGCCTCCATCGCCTGGGCGTATACTGACACATATGCTAGACCGACTTCCACAAATACCTAGGACCAGCCCTAATGGTCATGTTTGCCTTCCTGGGCAACACACTATTCCTCACCATCCTCGTCTCCATGCTGTCCAACACCTTCAGCACCATCGTCAGCAACGCAACCGCAGAAATTCAGTTCCGGCATGCCGTCCTGACACTCGAGGGTGTCAAAGGCGACGCCATCTTCGCTTACCAACCACCCTTCAACATTCTCGCCGCCTTCATCCTCATCCCCCTCAAATGGTTCGTCACCCCGCGCTGGTTCCACAAAATCCACGTCGCCAGCGTGCGTCTGCTCAACCTCCCCCTCCTGCTCGTCATCGCCCTGGTAGAGCGCCGAATCCTTCCCCCCATCACCTCATCACCCGAAGCCCCAGCGCCATCCGTCAACTCATCCTCCTCAAACCCTCGACGCACCAAAGGCAAAGGCGTGCGCTTCTGGAACAAGTGGCGCATCACCGTCCACAGCGACATCGAAAGAGTCTTCGAAGTCCCGCCGCCAGACTCGGTACTCGAACAAATCGCCACAGACGACGACCTCACGAAACATTTGATCCGGCGGCAGTTCGTTCGGGGAAATACCGTGGAAGCAGCCACAAAGACACCGGCCAAGGACACAAACACGAACAAGAAACAGCCACCTAATCGTCGCGACAGCATTACCCCGTTCCCGGGCCTGAGGACGGAGTTGCAGGGCGTTTTGAGTGAGAGTGATGAGATGAGCGCTATTACGGCGAGACTGGAGGCTTTGGAGAAGAGCACGAGGAGGATAGAGTTCATGTTGGCGAAGCTTACGGGCGGGTTGGGTGATAATAAGGATGATACGGCTATTAATGATACGGAGAGTCCGATTGATGAGGATGATGATAGGGAGGAGGGGGCGGTATCGCAGGCTACGACGGTGTGAAGAGGTGTGTAGGAATAGAATGAGAATGAGAATAGGTTGTATACCTACGAATGAATAGCGTTTGATGCTCAGAGACTGAAGTGTTCCTTGCTGATTCGTATTGTGACTTTGTTTATTGTGACTCTGGGTATCAGCGGTCACATACTTATACAAGAAGAAGGGCCGCGGTGTGACAATGGGCTGATTAGGGCAAAGTAACGCTCATTATGATGCATGCATGAACGATGAAACCTACTGCTTTCACGACCAAGGCCTAGACAGGCAAACAAGGTTAAAGGGACCGAAGCCGCTTGAAACAGGCGCCCGATGGCTCAGTTCAGTTTGTGGGAAGATCTTGAGGCACAGTCCTGTGGCCATTGTCCGGTGTCACCGGTGTGTGATGATCTCAAGACTAAAACATGAAGTTTACTCTTTTAGGAGTTTTAGCCTTATCCTAACTCCAAATCTGATCGATATTTGGGGACTATTGGGTAGATGTGATGTTGGTCACTCCTCGCTTCAACAGATAGTATTGCATCACTAGAGATCTGCTCCTTCTTTCCATCGATTTCACAGAAGTAAATTCACAGCTTTTGTTCTAATATAAATCCTATATAAAGCCGAATAAGTCTTCCCTTCTCGGTATACCTATGCAAAAGCACCAGAACCACTCTAGAGTCCAGCACATCTTCTCCCGACTCCAGCGTTGCTCCCCAGTTCCAATTTCCAGCAGCAAGATGTCCACATACGCCATCCCCCACCGCGAAGTCCCCATTACCTTCCTTTGTGGACACACTTTCTACAAAGGCAGAACCTACCATGGCCCTACTATGCAGGTTCCGAGCGCCCCCATCTCCCTACCGGGTCCGGTACCACCTTATCCGAGTAATAATGCGCCCGTTCCGTGTAAGCTGTGCAGAGACAATAAGTTGTGGGAGTACGATTGGAGGAGGAGGGTTTGGGTAAAGAAGGATAAGTTGTGAGTGAGGAAGCTTGAGGAGCTTGGGAGGTAGTGGAGGTAGCTGGGCCTGGGATGTGTTGTTTGATGTGAATCTGGGTTGATAGTAAGGAGACGGGTACTATGAATTGCGTTGTTTTTACCAGTCGATGCTAAAATGCTGAGTCCTTTTGCCAATGCGGGTTTTACCTAGACGCAATTGTTCTTTTCTTTTCATCACGTCCACGTCTGAAATGGCGATGCTGCTCGCCTGGATGATGCTTTGTGAAGAGAGAGTGACTTACTCGGTCGTCCTTCTGTCTTTGCTCTCACGCACACAACCCTTATCACGTGCCAAGGCCAAGTGTTTATCCGAAACGTAAATGAGCTGAAAACTCTGATTTCTTTTCCTTGTTCGAACGAACAACCTAAATCGGACAAAACTTGAAGCAATTCTCAACGTTGTTGTCGCCAAACACTCACACCTCATTGGCTCAATTCTTGACCCTTCAGATTCATTTCGTCGGCCTCGAACACGGTAGCGATCAGCTCTTATAACGACAAACATCTGAAGCCGAATCAAACGAAACCCACCACCAACAACCACCAACAACCGCCACCATGCTCCCAACCCCCGACACCTCCCACGTGCCCTACCAGCGCGTCTACGAACCAGCCGAGGACTCCTTTCTCCTTCTCGACACTCTTTCCTCCCCCTCCGAAACCGCCTTTCTCTCATCCCGCTTTGCCTCTCCTTCTCCCCCCTCCCCCTCTCCCTCTGGTTCCCCAAACACCACCAAGGGTACCCAGGGTGCCGGCACCCCCCTAATCCTCGAAGTCGGCCCCGGCTCCGGCGTAGTAATCGCCTTCCTAACCGCGCACGCCTCCACAATCTTCGGCATCCCGCACGTCCTAACAACCGCCATCGACGTGTCCCCCTTCGCCTGCGCCGCCACCAACCTCACCGTCTCCAAAGCTGTTTCCGAAGCCGAAGCCGAGAACCCTTCCACCTCCGGACGGTGGGTGTCAGCAATCCAAGGCGACCTGGTCTCCCCCCTTCGTCCCGGGTCGGTAGACGTCCTGGTATTCAACCCCCCTTACGTGCCCACGCCTGACTTGCCTGCGCCGCCACCGACGGAGTTGCAGGAACTGAGGGAAAAGACGACGTTTGAGGAGGATTCGCATCTGTTGGAGTTGACGTATGCTGGAGGGAGGGATGGGATGGAGACGACGGATAGACTGATTGAGGCTTTGCCGGGGGTGTTGAGCGAGAGGGGGGTGGCGTATATTTTGCTTTGTGCGCAGAATAAACCGGAGGAGGTCAAGGGGAGGATTAGGGCGTTGGGTACTAGCGAAGGGGAGTGGAAGGCGGAGACGGTGGGGACTAGTGGGAAGCAGGCGGGTTGGGAGAAGTTGCAGATTGTGAGGGTTTGGAGGTGAATGGAGGGATGGGATGTGGAGGGGAGGGGAGGGAAGCTGGGGATGGGTTGAGGATGGGGAGGTGAATGTTGAATAGGGGGGTTTGGGAGAGGGAAAAGGGCGATGGTCATTCACGTACGGGGCTGGAAGATTCCGAGAAAATGGGTATAGAGAGTTTGCTGCTTTTCCCACCTCCTCCGGTGGCCATATATCGCCGTCTATCTGTTTTGTGATACATAAAATAGTTGATTCCGGTGGCGGTTGGGCGCGCCTTTCTCTCTCCCCTTCCCGCTAGCAAAGTGATTTCATCCTGTCCAGAACGCCGCAACGAAATCCCAATGCTTGCCCTCTGCTCCGATCCGATGGGGGTTGGTGTTTATGTGTATGACATTCGATGCGAATGAGGTGAATCTTGTGTGTCGCTCATGTAAAGACCTGGGACGTGCTCCTCGATTCTTGTGAGGCGCACCCATCGTCGTTTTGTCGTTTCGTCGCCACCGGACATTATTTCGGATTGGCCTTGATCTTCCCAACAAACACGGCCAAGCCGGTCGACCGAAGGGGCATAACGAACCGAAAAAATTCCACCATTAACCGTAGTAGAGCATCGTATCGTCTCTGAAAAATCTCTAATTCGTACGTCTTTGTCGTCTAGAGAGACGCACGCCGTGGCCGATCCCAAAGAAACGAGATTCGCTTAGCCACGGCCACGGCCGCGACCGCGACCCATTCCCCTTCCTCTGCCACGGCCACCACGGCCACCTCTGCCGCCGGCGCTGCGGTCCGCTTCCTTTCTCGCCTTGTTCTTGGGCTTCACGGAGTCGTCGACTAGCAATGTATCGAGCGGCAGGGAATCGGGGAGAATGAAGTAACGGATTGTCGAGCCCCTGTAAGATTTCCACAGTCAGTGATGCCCTCCAAATTAAAAGCGCCACTCCTCCTCTCGTCGAAAGGCCTAACTTACCTAATGTTCATGGCATCCAGAGCCACAGCGTCATGGCCCTTGGGGGTCATCTTGACGTTGCGAAGCGCAGTGTCCATGCGGGGTGTGACCGAGGCGATAGTGCCGTGTACAATTGTGCCATTCTTCAACTCAATTGTCACCGTCTCGTTGGCGCATTTCATCAAAAATCTGTAATGTTGAAGCAACGGATTCCACTTCGTCAGCCTGGTGCCCTTGGTGTTCTTGTTCTAGTAAAGCAGCATGGACGCGCGCGAACACGGGCTGGCAGCCTTGAAGGCGAGGATTCAAAGCTCAGCATGCGTCGTGCAAGAGAATAGGATTGAAGTCGGATGGGATGGGGGTATTGGGTGGGTGTAGCGAAAGCATCAGGAAGCAAGGAGAATTCTTACCTGACCAGCTTCATCTTGACTTATTTGGACGACGCGTAACTGGATATGTGTTGTATGGAATTGGTGGTGACAAGGTCTCGATTACCAGCTTGTTACTTTATCAGTCAATCAACAGTCGCGACGGGAGAAGGCTTGTCGAGCTTCCTTGGACGCTTGGACAACCATCCAGGCGTCAGGGTGGAGCAGATAGCCTGCCGTCGCTTCGCGCCAAGACAGAGCCCGTGTCCAGTCACGTGAATCAAGTTGAATAGGCTAACAGCGGCCCGAAAACCCCTAACCCTGGAAGTCATGCGTCTCAAACTCTCAATTGTCTGCCGGCGCCTGATCTGTTCATGTGCCGAGTTGAAGCAACCAAACCATCGGGTACACGAGCCTGATGGGCTGGGCTATCTGTCACGCCGAACAACAGATGTTTGTTTACCATGACTTTGTCCCAGGAGCTGTAGCTGTAGTTGCACAGGTCATGATGCTTCATGGCAGGCTAAGGACCATGAAACGAACTGCGGACTTACAGCCTTCAACTGCCTATCCTTTTCATCTGACACAGAACGAAAATAGGGTGGATATGTAAATGCCATCGTCGCTCAACTCCAACATGAAAGCAGACCATAAGAATATTTACAGGATGCCATGGTAGCTTCGCTAAAATGACCCTCGCTTGTACGCCCTATGTGTGGTCATTCCCTGCTCAGTCGCCGGGATATTCACTTGTCCTTCTCGTTCTCGTTCTCCGAAACCTTCTCCCACTCATCTTCCGTGCTGACGCTGCTCTTAGTGCCCAGGCTCGGTGTCTCCTCAACCACTCTGTGCTTCAGTTCTCCAACCTGCTGGATAGGCTCAACCTCATGGCTGACCGCCTCTGCAATTGACTCCTGCCTCGTGAGGCTAGCTGTCGATGTGGCTGCTTCCACTTCTGTTTCGCTGTCTTCCGATGTGACTGGAGCCGGCGCCGCTTCTTTGGCTCTTCTCGCCTTTTCCTCTTCTTGGATTTGGTGCACCTTCAGTTCCGCCGCAAACCAGTTAATGGATACCCAAAGTCCACCGCAGATAGCCGAGAGAACCACAAAGTGGATGCTCCATGTCGCAAAGAGGAGGCACGCCAGGACAATTTGCAGAGCAGCAAAGGTGACGTTTGTCGCAATAAGGAGGGTGGGGGTCGGCCCCGGAGTGAAGATCGACTCCCAGAGGTTTGTAGCGAAGGATGTCATTGGGAAAATTAGGCTGGCGCTATGTCGGGGATGAAGAGTTTGACCGGGAGGGTATATCGAGTATAGGGAAATTCTTGCTGTCGATTCGTGTTCAGGACGGTGCGCCGTGGAAGCGATACGGACAAACGAAGAGGCAAACTCGCAGTATAGTCAATTATTCGTAGTGGATGACTACAGTCGAAGAGAGGGTCAGTTACGGCCTTACAACCTTTATAGATGATGGGGGACAGAAGGCGGGGGACGGATGAGGATGTGCAGCCCAACCCGGCACAGCCCATAGGGCCGAAGAGCCGGTCACCCGCCGAGAGACAGGGCCATGGTTGCCAGATCACAAGACACGGTTGCCCTTCAACTACTGACCTATTCTAGTTGTGAAAGGTGGCCTTTGATGGCTCTGACGCGTATCGTTTATTGCAGGCTGCGACCGGTGCGACGACGCAGAAAATTGTCGCAGAGGGTGATCCTTTGTAGATCAGATGGAAGTATGCGCGGTATGCAGTCAATCGATACCACAGGACTCGGCGTGCGTGAACGGCGTGCGTAAAGTAAGGTAGGCAGTTGGGCGTGCAGCACTCGAGTAACTGGCAGTTAAGAAAAACACTGCTTTGGACAGAAGAAGATGGTCCGAGAAGCGGAGGTCTTGTGGTGGATGTTGTAAAATTAGTTTGGCAGTGTCGCGCGTTTGGTAGCTCTTGAATTCCAGTTCATGGCAGAGGTTCGTGACGTGACGACTGGACGGCGGGGAGATGTGGAAGCTCGACAGGTGGATATGGTGGGGTAACCCAGGTATCCACCTTTCCAGGCTGACGGAGTGGGCCGGGCGTGGGCCTGGAATGGAGCTCAGCTTTAGGCTCCACTACTTGTATATTATCCCTCTTGAAAAAGAATCCTAACCCGCGAAGCCATCGCGGACTCTCAAACAACCTTTCCAAGCATTCAATGTCTGGCAACATGACACGTCAACAGTAAAAATTGCGTCTTGTATAATATAACCTTGATTGTAATGAGTTACTGAGACCAGATCTCCTAGCGACGAAGCGCACGAGGTTGCAGCAAAGACTACCGAATTAATCAAGAGTCCTCAGCAACCAATCTCTACTCAACGCAGTGTCGTACTCTGGAGGATAAATTGAGGGGTATGGGTCCTCGTCTTCCAGCTGGCACAATGGATTTCTGTCCTATTACAACGTCCCGTCCTGGACGGGTGAGGAGGGCCCTTATGTCCCGAGATGGGCTGCGATAAGGAGGCGTATAAGTTACTAACAGCTTTTGATTGGCTCTAGGCGGGAAAACCGTTAGGGTCCACTCCATACCACTAACACTTACAAGCAAGACCACCTTGAGTGATGCATCACTTCCTCGGCATGGAAACAGACCCAAACTATCACACGAGAAGTGACACTCTGGTGGTTGGTGGTGAGTTCGCTCTTTCCTAGGCATGTATAACTTGTCGAGTGGTCGTAAGAGCAAACCGAACATGGCCAGTCCCCATATCGCTCCGTCTCTTTGGTGAGGAGATGCCGTTGACAAACCGTGATATGCCTTGCAATAAGYTGGAAGCATATTGGTCAGAGTCTATCCGGGATGCTTTGATCCAAGAAATGTGTTGAATTTCGCTCAAATGGTATAAGAACGTGCAAGAGTATTCCGAAGGTGTGATGTATTTGACTCTGAGGTGTTCGGTACCGCTCGCTTGTCAAGCAAGGTAGATGGGAGTAGCATATGGCCATCATGGATATCTACTGCCATACTCTCATCGTCTTCTTACAGTAACAGCAAGTCAAATTTGAGTTACCTGTCTATCCCATGGAAAATGTAACTCGCCCCCTACCGTATAAACTTGCGAAGTTGAGATTCGGGAAGGCAGGGTTAAAGGTGTTGGTCAACTATATACATGCCACATACACGCTTTTTTACACCTTTAACCCTGCATGGTGCCTGCCTTTCCGAATCTCAATTTTGCGAGTTATACGGTATGCAGCCTACGCCAAAGACACTGGTAAAGAACGACTGCACCTCTATGAGATAGCTGCAACCCACACAGTGTTCTTGACTGAAGGAGCTCCGACGCCTGCTTTATCCTGACCAGTTCTGCACAACTTAAGTGCGTCTCATGCACGAGGGCTTGATTCACAGTTGTTTCTTGGCTTCAAGATCAGACAAAAGTGACCCTGATATCTTACGGCATCATTTTAAGAAACTTACAACAGTCTACAACACACCATCTTGCCAACTTACCTACCTGCTTATTTACGAGCCTAACCTACCAACAAGACCTTTTTTGAAGGCACTTTGCACTCCCATCTTCATCAAAAAGGTGTCAGTTCCGGACAGCGGTCCAAACCTTCCTTGTTCAACAACCTTATCAATTTTGTTCAATTGGTAGGTGCGCGTGAACCACGATACAGTCGTTCAATCCTGAAACTCCACCCCAAACGCGCACACGAGACGCAAAAATATTTCCTCATACCTTAGTTCTTCTCATGCAAGTACTAACCCTATGACAGAGTCAACACATCATCCAAGACTCAAAACGACAGCACCTACACTCGGCTCAAAATGCATCCGCAAGAGCCTCAGTCACACGGGCCCAGCGCCCCTTCGTTTTCTGCCCGTCTACAAGCAGCAACCACACTTACCGGTATTCTCTCGCGCCACAACATACCACATGCCTTTATTGGCGGCTTTGCATTCAACTTGCTTGGCACCTCACGCTCAACCCTCGACATCGATTTGATCATCGAGGACTCCGCATTCTCTCCCGGCCCTTCCAAGCCGCCCAAAGCCCAAGAGCCAATCCATCAAATCCGGCAGCTGCTGGTCGAATCGGACGAAAGATTCTGCTTAGTAGGGAGCGGCTTGATCCCAAAGCTTATCTTCACAGCACAAACGGAAGAAGAGAAGAGCCCGGTCCGGGTCCCTGTTGAAACGCTTCGCGCCGGCTCCCTCGGTTTACCTCGTCATGTCAGTCATGACTGTGCGCGGTATTCCCATTCTTCCTCCTCGGTTCCTGCTCCTCACAAAAATAAAGCGCTGCACAAACCTTTTGGGGAGCGACCGACCCAAATCTGTAGCGCGCTTCGAATCCGACGAGGCGGACATTAAGCATTTGTTGAAGTGGCTGTCTGAAAAGAACGAGAGAGTGGATTTTAAGGGTTATCATCATGGTGGTACGGGAGCTGAAGTTGATGACAATGAGTGCATGAAAACTTATAACAATTTGATCCAAAAAGTTGGTCAATTGGTTAAGTTTTGGAAAGAGAAAGGGGGCGATGAGGAGAAGGAGACGATGGCGGGCTTACAGAAAGTAATGGAGGAGGAGGACTGGAGGAGCGTTGTAGAGCTTGATTCAATGAAATCCTGTATATAAGGTTGTTCCCCCGACCAGATTTGAGGTTCCAGATTCCACATCCTTTTCATCAATCACAATAATTCTGAACCATATGTTACCTTTTCATCAGTAGTTCAGGTGTAAGTGATAAACTGATAACAAAGACCGGATATGGAAAGGTTCGGTCAAATGATGGATATTCTGGAGGACGCTAGGCAACATTGGGTTTAGCCTACCGAGCATCAAGCACAGCATCTCCCTGCCTGCCCGGGCGCACTCCAACACATGAGCTCCAACAGCAACTGCTTCCGTCCCGTCTGCTTCATTCGTTCCCTTTTACTTCAAACGCCGGAACTAATGAGGGGAGCTCCAGAATTTCCGTCTGGACTTAGCTACTTGATGCCCACTTCCTCTACAATAAGCTGCCTTCCCAGGTCTTACTTGGAAGTTGGAACTGGGCCAGAGGTAGTCCCCTCGCTACATCTCAGCAGCAGCATCTTCTTTGGCACCGCAGCATCGGTTTTGACGCCCAACTGCACAATACTTGTCCTTCGTTCTCCTGCATACCTCCCGCGGTTAACTCCAACACCTTGATTTCCTAGTCGCCATACTTACCCCTTCCGCCGTTCTTGCGCTGTTCAAACCAACCGGATGGCCAATAGGCTAGGTCAACGGAAGACGGTGTGGATGTGATAGACTCACTTGGATGTTCGCTGAGCAAAATCCGACATGACTCCTGGTAACCTCGCTGGCCACGATGAGGTGGGCGGGTCACCGGGAAGAAAACTCGGAAAAATCATGGGGAAGCTCGAGTCAAGGAACCCCGAAAAGCAGACGGCCATTTGCGAACTGTCGCGGCCCCTGAAACTGCTCGACCTTCCGCATGATATCCTGGAGCTGATCCTGAAAGAGGTACAAAACACTCCCCCGTAAAATCTCGGTTCCTTGCATTTACTGACCCACACCTTTCAATCAATAGATCACAAATAACAGTGACTTGACTGCACTTGCCCGTACACACTCGGTCCTATACGACCTCGCAATTCCTGCTATATACTCGAGTTTTGACATCGCCTGGCCCGATGACAATAATCCTTGGTCCGACACTCCAACTTTCGACGCTCTAACATCTGGTCTATCGACTCTCTGYCGGAATACGAACTTTTCTTTTGCCGCAATTACGACAGGCAAGCCTGGGAGGCCCGCGAGATTTGGCGGTAACAACTATACAGAACACGTCAAAAAGTTCTCGATCGAAAATGGACCCAGAGAATGGCTTGAAGATTACCTGGTCACCAAGGTGGGCGGCAAAATGCTTAACACTCTGGTAGCATCGGCGGTCGCGAAGATGACCAACCTGGAGTCATTCAGTTGGGACATGCCGACCGGAGTCCTGTCTGACACTTTCATGGCTTTGGCTTCTCTTAGTCGCTGGCCAAACCCCGAGTTTTGCAAACTCCAAAGTGTTTGGATCAGGTGGCATGACACTTCAGGACTATCCGACCACCCATTGACTTCGAACCATACTCCATTTCCGCTTCTAACAGTTCAGGCGGGTAGTGTAATGACACCTATCGGCTGTAGGCCACCTAATCATGCCACGTACAATGGATCAGAATMTCCGAGAAGATACACGGAATGCAGCTATGAGTATCCAACGTTCAGTATCCTACCGCCTCTCAAAAGCCTGACAGTGTTGAATATCGAAGAGCCGGCCTACTTGGATGAGATGGCGACCTTGATCGAACGATCCAAAGACAGTTTGGAGGAGCTCAGAGTAGGGCTTTCATCAGGCGCATACAGCAGGGATTTCTTTATGGCATGGGATGGATCGACCCTCAAGCAGGTAGATCATAATGCAAGATGGCCAGGTGAGTGCACCATTGGCGAGAGACGCTTGGGAGGTGTGCTGGGCGTCTTGGTCGGCAAGATCTACGATATACGGAGATCGTCCGAGACGAAAAGGCGCGGCACTAGCATGCCTGGATCAGGAACACAAGTTTCGAATTCGACGGCAGATCCTTCTATTCAACAAGGTTCTGTTTCCGAGTCGCCGAACCATCAACCGCTTGCAGCGGCATCGCCATCAGCATCCGAGAATGCAAGATCAACGAAACCAGACCAGAAGGGCCCAGAACTACGGGACGGAAAACTAAAGCTACGCGTCCTTGAGCTTGAGCGAATGGCGTTATCAATGCACGTACTGAGGTACGCATTCGACTGGTCAGTTCTAACAAGCCTGACTATCCTGCATTGTCTACACCAAGAGACAGTATGGGTTTTACTGCGAAG
>RANZ01000391.1:0-35532 GCA_009805285.1 Neurospora terricola FGSC 1889 | reverse complement strand
TTGTTGTTGTTGTTGTTGTTGTTGTTGTTGTTGTCGAGGCTGCACGTTCGGGTTTTGCAACAACGCCACAAAGTCATCAGACATGGTGATGGGCCAAACCGCAATGATTTCTTGCTCAGGTGTTCTAGACTTGGTCAATGCAAATTGAATAGACTCCTTCATGGCTGTGATCTCGCGCAGGATAATTTGGTTTTCCTTTGGGACAATGAGGTTATTGCTCGGCACAGGCGGCGGCGGCGGTGGGGTATTATCCTCAAGATTTGTAGGAGGAGGAGGAGGAAGAAAGAATTCTTGTCCAGGACGCCTGCATGTAATACTCGCAACACGCTGGTACAGTCCCTTGAGCTGGTACAGCAGTCTCTCCATGCTAGGGTGATCATCCCCACTGGGTTCGGCATTGAACAGCCCGCCCACAGGGCCCTTGCGGAGGATGTCTTCCTGGGCAACCACGATACTGCCAATACCTCTGACCAGCACAAAGATACCCAGCAAGTCGTCGATGGTAGGGGCTTTGATTTTTCCTTGTTCCACCCTCTCATTAGCCGGATTAAAAAGCGGCCCCTTGCCGCACAAACCTCCAATAAACGACAGCGAACTCGAAGGGAAAACGGCATGGCAGTTCTCCGGCGTGACGCCCTCCTTGCGCATGACTTCCGTCATTCCTTGTAGCGCCAAGTTAAAATGTCGGTTGCCTTCGGTACCCAACTTGTGCCTTTTTGCTTCATCCTGTTCCGTATACGCTAGGTGGAAAGCAGCCGTGGACAGGAGGTTGTGCAGCAAAAAAGGGTGTGCAAAGGCTAGCTTGGGCACTTCGACCTTCCAGATGTGTTCGTGTACTCCTCGTGTTAAAGTTCGGTAAGTGGTGGCGGTATAGTGGTAAAGGAGTTCCAAGTTCGGCAGCTGGGAGGCGAGCTCCGAGTCGGAGGGGGAGTCGAGAAACCTGGATCTGGGATTTGTGAGAGCTTGGGTAAGGTAGAGGAAGGGATCGGCGTCGGGAGTATTGGATGGTTCAGTGCACATGGGACTCGGCCGCAAGGGGGAGGGATGGCCGGAGCGAGGTTGAGGGGTTGGGGAGTGAGAAGCGCCGGCTGAGGGGTGGGAACTGGTTCTTGGGAAGTTATTGGGAAGGGGCAATGGCCATGCAGGGCTTGTGGTTGAGTATAAACCGGCTGGGGAGGGGCCAGGGACCTCGACAGATGGAGTTGGGTATGGAGCAGGGTTGGTGAGCGATTGGATATCCATGGGGGTGTGACGGTTGGCAGTAGGGGGGGTGTTGAAGTTTATCTCGGCATGAGATACTGGAGCGGAAGAGTGGCGGCTGTCTTGATTGTTCATATGTATCCCGGATCCGAAAGCCTGATGGAATCCTGCTGGGGACTTTGAGTAAGCGCTGGAGGCTGGGGTGAAGGGGTTGCCAGCGCTGCCGGTTTGTGGAAGAAAGGAGCCGGAACCAGAGGCGGAAGCGGTGCCGGGTATTGGGAGGAAATTTCGACCGGAGCCGGACACGGGGCCAGACCCGGAGCCAGACCCGGAGCCAGAAGTGGGAGCGGTGCCGGACATCGGGAGGATAGTTCGACCGGAGCCGGACACAAGGCCAGACCCAAAGCCAGAGGCGGAAGCGGTGCCGGATATTGGGAGGAAAATTTGACCGGAGCCAGACCCGGAGCTAGAGGCGGGACCGGTGCCGGATGGGCCGATAGGATTGCTAGCGCTGCCGGTTATTGGGGGGAAAGTTTGAAGGGGGCCGGATATAGGGCGGAATCCGGGGCCAGAAGTGGGGCCGGTGTTGAATGGGGCAACAAGACTAGAGGTGCCGCCGCTGCCGGTTATTGGAATAGTGCCGGGCCCGGAGCCGGCCCGCCAGGACGTAGAGCCGGTTGAGCTTGGCCCGGCTGTGGAGCCGCTGGCTCCCGTTTCTCCCGTCATTACCAAACTACATAGGACGCCATGACGTTGGCACGCCTTGCAAGGTTTGTTCTCGTCACACTAGGTGAGTGGAATGTCCAATCAGTATCATGCACACGTGAAAGAAAAGGACAACAGGGGTAATAATACACACTTTGACTCGGCGCTGTTTACACCTCAAGCAGCCGGTACGAGACTTGGTGTATCCCAGACGCGGCCCACGGTGACGGGCTCCCAGACGCCCTGGCATTGGTACCTCTACCTATCGAACTGTCTGTCCCAAAGCGGTAGGTGAAACACGGTGTAATTCGTATTCGGACAGGGTATGACGACGGTCTGTAAAAACAATGTCCGATCGTCTGTACCGAGAGGTATCAATGGTGTGTCGCGTCCGTGCCTGGCTGGTCCAAGTACCGGCCTCACCGGTAATCTTCACCGGTAATTCTAGTGTAACAACGAAATACCTGTATGTGTGGTATGTAAGCAATGATCTGACAACTCCCGTGAAGCGTGTCTCTCTAGTACCTACTCTAGTGTCCTTCTAGGACAGTGGCACGCCTTGATAGCCAGATGGACCGCGACTAGGTATCCAAGCCCTGAAAGCAGGCGACCGGCACTTGCAAACAGGTGGTAAGCACTCAATCTCGTCCCGTATCTGTCGTCCAGCAGATCGGTATCGTTCTGCCCGTGCGAACCTCTCGGATCGATTCCTCTCGTCGGTAAGGAAACGTATTGTCGTTACGCCGTTCTGTCGTAACCTATTGCGGTCTGGGTGATGACCGGGTGGTGTCAGGGTGGTGTCTGGGTGTCCGGGATGTCCTGATAAGAGCGTCGTCTAAGAGTGGTGGCCGGAGGTGAGCACGTGTCGAGAAACCTGGAAGAAAGCGAAAGCGAGATGGAAGATGGGATGATGGATGTGGATGGCGTGGGGGAGCAAGTGCCAAGTTCCTGGAGAGAAAGGAGGTGAGTGAGCGACGAACTGAACTGCGTGGAGGTGGGAATGTGGGACGTGCATCCTTTGAACCACTGAACAGAGGATCCGAATGCGAGGGGTTGGTTGGGGCTAGTATCTCACACTGTGTCTGTATATAAGTAAAGGCCGGGTATGTTTCAGTAGAGGTACCCTCTTGAGCCTCTAACCTCTCCGCGAGAACCTGCTCGGGGGGTGGTTGTTATAGTTGGCGTCTACTTGCGCCTCCGAAGGATATGAGAACTTGGGGAGTGCGCAGTTCAAAAGATGCTGGAAGGATGCTCAAACCAAAAGATCAAAGTCAACGATTAGTGATGGGAATCGACAAGATTGCTTGAATGTGGCCTGGCCAAGAAGACCAAGTTCGACCTTATAAGAATCCGAAGATCGCAATTGAAGGGTCAGATGAATAAATAAGAGATGATGAGTACGAACGCAGGTAGGCAGAGGTAGGTACCTGCCTGTCTTCATGTTGCTGCTAGCTCAGCCTGCTGTTCCTGTCGCGACATGGAGTGCATTCTCAAGACGTGTTCTTGCCCAAAAGGTCACATCGGTCTCCTTTGCTCGTCCGTGATGCCTCCCCGTCTATTCAGCCCGAGACATGTTGATGATCTGTGTGCTGATTTCATGGAGCCTACAATCCTCCTTCCAGTTGGCGAGGGGCACGGAGGCTTTGTAAAATACGGTAACATACGTGTACGTGATAACAACCTAAATGCCCCTTCATGTTCTCGACGGCTGGTTGTAAGGAACCACCTCATTGTCCCGAAACTGCCCCAGTTGAACATGATCTCGTCAAAAGTGAAAAAGGCAGACCAAGTGTGAAAATATCAGGAATACTGGACAGTAGCATGTGTGTAGAAAAGGGCTTCCCACTTCCACACGGAGGGTTCATGATTTCCAGCGATGCCGCAGGTAACAACAGGTTTTACTGGTTCAATGGTGCAGTGCAGTGGTACCAACGGTCATGCATTTAACCATCATGCACTGTGCCCCCTCCTTCCACGTCCTCTGCCATGGGACGCAACCACTCACCCGTCAATTTTCCCCAATTCACCTTCCATTCTTGCAATCCGTTTCTTTCCTCCGTGCCTCCTTCTCATACGTTTCTCCCTCGGATCCGGACATGTCGATGCCCGTTCGCCAAGGCACCTGCCGTTAGCACACTAGTTTCCGCCCGAGTTTGCCCGTTGTCATTGCCTTGAGGTTCCGGGCGGCGGAGCACTGGCGGGGCAGTCGCAGTACCCCAATGAACCCAATGAACCGGATTCCCGGTCCTCCCTACATACAGTCAGAACCCTAGTACGAGCAACACCAAAAATCCGGCCACAAGTGTTGCTCGAACAGGGGGGGTTGCTAGTATAGGGGTAGGGTGTACGAGCCGTACCACCAAAATATGGATTTAGTGGTGTCGTGCACAGACCACTTTCCTTCCAACCGACCAAAAAAAATGCACTAAAACTGGCATGCCAAGCAAATTTTGCCCTTTAGCAGACCCCGCTTTTCCGTTTCACCATACTTAACAGCAAATCTCCCTATCCGCTGTTGCTATTTGCATATTTGCTCTTACCCTTATAAAAAAAAGGGTGTTTTAGTCGATAGTGTTGCAATTACAGGGGGGGGGGGGTTGCTCATAGACAGGGTTGCTCGTGCAGGGGTTCTGACTGTACCTGTACCTACATCTTGCCTACATTCTGCTTACATCATGGCTATCTCTACACGTGGACATGAACCCACGCTCCTAGACGGATCACGGACCACATCGCCCTGCACTCAATCCCAAGAGATCTTACTCTCAAACTGCATGTGACATTCGCTGGTGTTCATCGGCGTGTTCTCACCTGCATCAAATTTTGGTGATGGGAGGCTTTGGTGCAAGTGCCGATCCTCGTGAGACCTTCCTCTTAGCATGTCGATCCGGATGGGGCGCTGGCAAGGACTACCTCGAAGGAGCGGGTTGGCGGCCGTGGTTTAGCGGCACGGCACGACACGGCGTTAGAGACTGGCGCGGGTATATCTTAAAAATTTTATGTCAGGTTTTGTTTGGTGGCGGCCGACTGAGATTACCCGCCCACCATCGGTTATAGCGACGCGGCCGCCAGACACATATTTCATCTCCCCTCTCTTTTTTTTGCTGTTGTGTTCTGGAAGGCTCGAGCTCTTTAAATGAGAGAAAAGGCGCGAGTTGAGACATTCGGTGATTAGATGATGACAGTTTGCTATACGTGGTGTTCCGTCGCTGTCGTGGAAGGTCGTACCTGCGCGCTGTCCGCCTGCTCACTGGTCTCACTGGTTCACCTATCCTGGATGAGCAGGACGAGCTGGGAAGAAAGAAAGTGTCATAGCAAGTCAAAGTGAATCATACTGAGCCAAAAAGCAATCCTGCCGTAGTCACAAGAAGGCAGCCAAGACACCGAAGAGCGAATCAATTTCAAGACCGAATGCGAGCGTTTCACGACTTGCGTGCCATTCTACAAATTGTTACACTAAGGTAGGATCCATTTCACAGTTACAGTTGCAATCTAGATCCGTAGCACAACATCGAGCGGTTCGAAGCGAACTGGCCAGAACCAGAACAAACCAGACGCAGCAAAGATCAGAACCAGAGTCAAGAGAAAAGCGGCACATACTACGCTACCTTCTTGGTAGAGTTAATACCATCGTCGATGGGCATATGCAGCACTCACCTACCAAGGGATGTTGGAAAGAGAAAATGCACTACTGCTAACTGCCAAGACCTCGGTGATGTTTCACCATCTTCCACTTCCACCACTCGCACAATGACTCAAGATACGCGGATGGAATGTATCCATCCGTTAATCCCGGGGTATTTTGTAAGACACTTGTCAATTCGGACCAGTGGTAAAGAGAACCGAGCAACCTACCCCAGAGACACTAGCCGACGGGGTGGGTCTGGTCTGGTGTCGTATCGAAGTGTAGTGATCGTCATTGCCAATCCCGGGTCCCCACCCCACCTCTACCTAGTCAGGCTGAACCGGCACCCCGCCAAGGGAGCTTAGTAGGGATGGAACCTCAAATGCGGCGGGGAACACAGGACTTGGTTCGTTCGGCTGGTGTTGCTTCCGATTGATACACACCTCAATATTGCAAGGGGCATATATCCGATCCAATCTCGAACTAGGTGTGGTGTATATAGGGCGGGGTTGTCTCCCACTCGGTCTATATCTTCGAATGGCAGTCATTCTCTCCCGTGCCCGCTCTTACCACTGCTCCCGTCGAGAATCCGCTACCTTCACCTTATCTAGGTAAGGTACTTGAAGTGAGAAGGAGAGAGCTATCAGGCTCAACAACAGGAACAACCAACCATGGCCCTCGCCCAACTAGCGCACTCGGCGTCAGCACTCCTCCCACTTGTTCTGCCCTCCATCGCAGCCATCCTCGCCTTCGCCGTCTTCCAGCGATTATTCTTCGCACCGAATCCGCTGTCTAACCTCCCGATCGTTGGAGAAGAGTACCATGGGTATGAGAAGAAGAGACAGGCTTATCTGACCAAGGCGAAGGATCTTTATGTTGAGGGGTATACCAAGGTTTGTCTCACCCTCGGATGTTTTTGAGAAGATGGCAATAGATGGGATGAATCGGGCGGCGGCAACAGAAAGGAAGCTGGGGAAAAAGAAAGGGTGTTGGGGGGGAGAGGAGAGGAAATGATGATGATGCTAACATTGGCGCGAAAAACTGCACACAGTTCAAACATGGCCTCTTTCGCATCGTCACTCCCAACGCGGGCAACGTTATTGTCGTTTCCCCGAGCTTTTTGGGCGAGCTGAAGAAGTTGCCGGATGATGTGGTGAGCTTTGATGCTGCTATTGATGATGTGAGTACTGTTTCTTTCCTTTTTTCCAGCTGCGAGCCCCTTCCTTCCTTCATTCCTCCCTCCTTTCCCTGGCCCCCACTCCCCTTTCTTCTTCTTCTTCTTCCTCCTCCTCCTCGCTTTTTGGGCGACAGTGCTAACAACTCCCAGATCATGCACACCAAATACACCCTCCTCCCCACCCACGAAACCATCATCCCGCACACCGTCAAGTCCTCGCTCACCCCCTCCCTCCCTCGCCTCAACCCGCAGATCGCCGAAGAAGTGCAAATCGCCTTCTCGCAGGAAATTGCCCCCCTCATCTCTAGCTCTAGCTCTCCCTCCTCCGATTGGGCCCCCATCAACATCAACTCCAAGCTCCTGCGCATCGTCGCCAAAGTCTCCGGGCGCGTCTTCATCGGCCCGGAATTATGTCACGATGAGCGCTACCTAGAGGCCGCGGTGGGGTACACCGTCAGCGTGATGGAGGCGCAGCGGGCCGTAGAGAAGATGAGTCCCTGGCTTAGGCCCTTTGCAGCATGGCGGTTGAAGGAGGTTCGGAAGCTAGCGCAGATGGAGAGGGACGCTACCGCATTCTTGAGGCCCGTCGTCGAGGCCCGCAGGGAAAAGCAAAGAAAGGGAGAGGAAAAGGATAACGACATGCTGCAGTGGTTGATGGATTCCGCGGATCACGGGCAAGGAAAGGCGCACGGCAAGTGGGGGGAGGACACGACCACCACGAGAAAGTTGGCCAGATTGCAGCTCGCTATCAGCTTCGCTGCCATCCATACTACGACGTTGGTGACGACGCACGCGGTGTACAGCCTTGCCGCGGACCGGGCCGAGTTGCAAGCCACGCTGCGGGAGGAGGTCCAGTCGGTTCTCAAGGAGCATAACGGCGTGTTCACCACCTCGGCCCTGCAAGCCATGAAGAAGACGGACTCCTTCCTCAAGGAGACGATGCGCTTCCACCCCCTGGGCCAGACCTCGTTCGCCCGGAAGGTGCTCAAGACCTTTGTTCTCTCCAACGGACAAGTCATTCCCAAGGGATCGACCATCGAAGTCCCCAACTACGCCGTCTCGCGGGACCCCGAAGTGTATCCCAACCCGGACGTGTTTGATCCGTTGAGGTTCTATAACCTCAGGAATGAGGCGAGGGGCAAGGGGGAGGTGGAGCAGGCGGCGACGAACCAGTTTGTGAGCGTCAACAAGGAGTTTTTGACTTTTGGGTATGGACGACATGCCTGCCCTGGGAGGTTCTTTGCGGCGAATGAGATCAAGATGATTTTGGCGAATCTGGTGATGACGTATGAGATGGGACTGGTGGAGGGCGAGACGGAGAGGTATAAGGATTGGGATATTGCGGCGGGGACGATTCCGGATCCGACGAAGGATGTGATGTTTAGGAAGCTGTAGGGCCCCGGTGCTGGGCCTGGTGTAGGTAGCCGTGTCTGTATCTCTAGGTGGAAATCGAACTTGATGATGCCCCTTCAATGGCGATATTGCTGTGACCTCCCCATAATGCTGACCTTCAGTCCTCATTCACCAAAGTGCGCAGCAACATGATGAGCAACAGCCGTGGCATCACCCCGGAAATCGGCACACACCGGACATACCGATTCCTCCTCCGGTTCAACAGTAGACGGCAGAGGATCGGATACGGTAGAAGCCCTTTGCCCTTGACCAGCTCCTCCTCTTCCCTTCTTCGTCTTGGCCGGCTTGATATACGCATCCAGGCCAAACTGCTGCGTCGGTGGAGGTTGGGGATGTCCGCCACGGTCTGGACGTGAACCTCCACGGTGATGGGGCTGGCGTGATGGACAGTCAAAGGTGGCATTGAAGGATTCCATGTCGGCGCTTCCACTGTCGGGGTTGCTGTTCATGGACTGCACTCGTCCTACTCGTCCGTCGGTGAGCCGGACTTTGATGCCGCGGGGATGGTTTCCCTTGGTGAGCACATCCTGGATGGTGCCGGATACGGTGCGGCCTGTGGGTTGGTCGACTTTGAGGACGATGTTGACCCCGGCGCCGGGGATGACTTCTCGCGTTGTTGGTACTCGGGGCATGTTTGGGGGTCTGAATGTGATTGACTTGCGTTGGTGGTTGGGAGTGAGCGCCAAGTTTTAGTGATGGCTTCAGTGATGACGGTGGGGCAGTGGTTGGGTGGGGAACCGTACGCCAAGATTGGGTAAATGCACGTGCATGATCACGTTTTCGATATCACCTTCTCCCCTTATCGTTTCACCTTGGCGACCCTCAGTCGGCCATCACAGTCCACCGAACCCCGAACCACTCCACTCATCCACCACTCATCTCCATCCACTCATTGTTGTATTGATTGAGTCGTGATACATACCCTCTCCATGTCTGCAAGCCAAGCCCATCACGATCCCGAATCCGAACCTGCCAGTGAAACCACCACTCTCCTCCCCACCGATTCTCCTGAACAAAACACAAACACATCCAAAATGAGCAGCACCCTCTTCTGGAGACTCGGAGCCATCTACGGCGCCGCCGCCGTCGGTCTTGGCGCCTTTGGTGCTCACGGGCTCAAGAAGCGCATTTCTGATCCCAACAAGATTGCCAGTTGGTCGACGGCTGCTCACTACCAGGTACTTACCTCCCTTTTCTGTGTGATATTCGGTAAACTGATGAGACAAATAGCTGGTCCACTCGGCCGTCCTCCTCGTCGTCGCGAGTCATCACCCCGTCGCTTCCGCCCTCTTCACCGCAGGCATGACCATGTTCAGCGGCAGCATCTATGCTTTGACCCTCGATACCGAGCGCTTCAGGTTCCTGGGCCCTGTGACGCCAGTCGGAGGACTGTTTCTGATTGCGGGCTGGTTGGCGCTGGCTTTTGCGTCCAAGGGAAGTGCGGTGGCTAGGTTCCCTCGTTTCTAGAGGACGTAGAGGTAACTGAGGATGGGCAGGATGATGGATGAGGCTCAGGTTAAGAAGCACGAAAAGCATGAGGACTCACCATGGTCCGTGTAATATTGTATGTATTTTTATATGAGAACAATACCCAACTCGCTTTTCAAGGTGAAGGAGATGAAGGCAGGCAAGTTCGGATGTATCGGCGACAGTTCAGTGGGAAGCCAGTTGGGGATCAGACCGGTGGAGGTGGTGATTGCCGGCCTCCGGTCTACCGCAAGCTGCGTCTTCTGCCAGGAAGGCGTGCGTTATCGAGATACGCGTCGTCACCATTCAGCTGGCTACCTATTCTATCTCCATGCGGTCTCATCCTTGCCCGTGCGGTTAACAACCTCATCGAGGACGCGGAACATGGCTTGCTTTGCTTCGCGTCGCCGGCTGTAAACAAACATTCTTTGGGTTAGGGTTCGCATCGGCCTTCTCCTCCCGAGCGATTATGTCATCTTGCGGGCCGGCCATTGAGAATGCTCAATTGGCAATGTTTTGACCCCCTTTCAGCTGTCAACAATCCCGTTTGCCGGCCATCACCACGGTGACCTTATCGCAGCGGATGCTTTCTCTCTTTGTGTTACGTGAATCCTCTTGTGTGACCTTGATGCGGTTATCAACACTACTGTAGTATTTCCCATTGTGAATGGCCTCACCTTTTGAGCACTGGATTGATCTGCAACGCCAGCTCGTCATCAATACCCGACCCCCCTCCCCTCACTTCTCCAAATTCCCCTCACTTTGCCATCTGTCTCCAAACATCAACACCACAACCCCCCAGTCACAACATCACCAGGCACTACTTGTTACCGCACCGCACTTACCTTGGCCGAATACCAAATTACGACAACATGTCTTCGGAAACCCCAATCCAAAACGTCACCCTCGTCGGCGCCTCCGGCAATCTAGGCCGCGTCCTTCTTTCCCACCTTCTCAAAACCACCAACCAGCACATCACAATCCTCCAACGCGCCTCCTCCAAATCCACCTACCCACCGCATCCCAACCTCACCCTCACCACCGTCCCTTCCTGGTCCCTCCCCAACCTCACCGCAGCCCTCCGCGGCCAACACGCCGTAATCGCCGCCTTCCCCCTCCGCGACCTGCAAGCCCACCTCACCCTCGCCGAAGCGGCCTACGCCTCCGGCACAGTAGTCCGTTTCATCCCCGCCGACTACGGCAGCGTAGACGCCCGAAGCCAGCGAGCGCGGGATCTGGTGCCCTTGTTCGGGAAGAAGGTGCAGGTTCGCGAGTTACTGGAGAAGTTGAGCGAAAACAGCGGCGGCCGTCTGAGCTGGACTAGTCTGGTCAACGGCCACTTCTTCGATTGGGGTCTTAGCAACGGCTTCTTGCATTTCTACCCGTTTGAGAACCCGCCTAGGGCACATATCCTCGGCTCTGGAGATGAGAAGAGTTCCCAGGCGACGCTGGGGCAGGTGGCAAAGGCGGTGGTGAATATCCTAACTGGTGACGCTGGATATCTTGAGAAAACGAGGAACAAAGTCCTGATGTTGCAGTCTTTCCTCGTCTCACAGAATGAGGTTGTTGAGGTGCTGGAGAAGGTGACGGGCAAGATGTTTGAGAGGGAGTATGTCGGTACGGAGGAGTATATCAGGGAGAGGAAGAAGGTGGTGGATGAAGGAGGAGAGGGGGCCGGAGAGGCGATTGAGGATTTGGTGTTTGCGCTGGGAGTGGTGGAGGGGGATTGGACGAAGAAGGAGGAGTATGCGATGGGGTTGTTGGGGTTGGAGGAGGAGGATTTGGAGGGTGTGGTTAGGAAGGCGTTGGAGGAGAGTGAGGAGGGGAGGAAGTTGTTGGCTGGGGGCGGAAACTAAAGGAGGTGGGGTTGAACATGGTGGTGGTGTTGGCGGGAAAGGGGTGGGAGATGGTGATGTATGGACGAGGGTTTGAATGGCGATGAGAAGAAGATGGGAGAGGACTGTTGAGAAGGCATTGCGGGGGGTTGATGAAAGAAGGAAGCTTGTTGGCCGGCGGGAAGCAACCGTGAAGCAGTACTTGTGAGTTCCCTGTTGGTTGCCCCTCGTGAGTGATGGACCACAAACTGATGGGAAATGGAAAGGGGATATCGCCATCTTATCGAGCAGCACCAACTCCGATCCTATCATAACGAGATCCAAGCAAGAAGCACGCAAACAGTTCACGATCAGAAGAACCCCACCAGGGACAACTAAATCAGTTCGAAAAAAATGGGCCTTTGTTGCTATGGCTTGTACTGGCACATTCATGGCCGACGTGGTCTGCAAAGCCGTTGATCAGCACAACACATCGTATCTCGAGATATGGGAAATTACACGGGCATGTGTATATCCTCAAGTCGGCGAACGGGCCCGACGAGTTTCCGTGATGTTTGCTCATCCGGGTCATTCCTTGGAGTTCAGTCAGGGTCAACAGTGCCGAATTCCCGAAACATCTAGTGCCACCTTCGGGGACCAAGGCATAGAACCAGATCGTCTGAAACAACAAGAGTATCAAGATTCACCAGCCCTACTGCCGTGACCACGGGGATTTACTTACTCGTTTTCTGTTAGCCAGCGAGGCCAATTCGGTCAGATATCCTTTTCTGGTCTAGGTGAAGCGGGAAAAGATCTAGACATGAGATCGGATTGTTCTCGCCGTCGCTGGCATTACTGTGTGTTAACCTCCAACGGCAACCTTCGAGAAGGCTCGGCAATGTCGCTCGCACGCGGCTTGCAGCCCTGGGTGCTTCCTTTCACCCTATCTATCGTCGAACTATGTACCCGGACAGCTAGGTACCTAGCCGGGCGAAAGAGGCAGGCCCCTGGTTAGGGGGTGGTTATCCACAAACCCCTTGGGAAAAAAAAGGAAGGTCCATCCTCGTTCACAATGCTTTGCGGCGGGAGTCTTCCTACATACTTTTCGCTGGCAGCTAGGTATCTATTCATAGATGCAAAATATTTCCGATTATTTCCTTGTTTTCATGATGTCGTTATTGGGCTGAATCAGTGGCTGTGCCACTTCATCTTCGTTCCCATATCCGTCTTCCCGGACGGGCGGGGGAGTAGCTGGTCCTTTGATAAGATCTGTGAATGCCAGGAGAGCCATAAAAGATGGGAAATCAACAGGAACAGGGCCGTCCGTCGGGGGATGATCAAGCTTATCGAGAAAAACTCGTTTCTTTCTTTGAGGCGCAGCATACATACCCAGAAAACGGAAATGTAGGAACGAGAGTCGGTCGGCAAAAAGAAAGCCAGTCGGGAGCCCGCGGATCTATATGGACTCTCTCACTCGACACCTGCAGCACGACGTCAGTCCTACTGGGATGGATCGGGGAAGTGAGAAGCTTATCGGGATCCACAACAGCCCTGTTAAACTGGACCTCATGGGGGTCCGCAGGTGGAGGAAAGAATTGAATGGACACTGACAGGCTGACAGCTCCTCCCTTGGCAAGCAGTACGCAGTACATAGCTTCCGTACGCTCCGTAGAAAGCTTCCATGACCCCTGAGCTTCGGAGGCTTCGGCTATCTGTTGCCGTTCAGTTTCGTTCACCTCCTGTTTATTGCGATGTCGGTGTCGAGAGTGTGG
The DNA here is from genome assembly GCA_009805285.1 of Neurospora terricola FGSC 1889. Classification (NCBI taxonomy): domain Eukaryota; kingdom Fungi; phylum Ascomycota; class Sordariomycetes; order Sordariales; family Sordariaceae; genus Neurospora; species Neurospora terricola. The sequence continues at coordinate 22,359 of RANZ01000391.1, read as the reverse complement.
AGTGGCGTGGGAAAGATTAAGTAAGGGCTTTTGGTTGGTCTGTTATGTCCCCCCTTCGTTCGTTCGTGTTCCAAACACCACGGTGAAGGAAGTCCACTCGGCGGTTCGCGCTCGCGAAGTTCAGTTTCACCTTTACGGTCTGTGCAATATTTGGTGCAATAACTTGCTCGGTGAAAGGGTCAAGGCGTTGCTTTATCGCGGCTGTCTGATTCAGTGCCTTAGGGATCACCTACCTGTACGTTGGTGTGTGGTGGCCAAGTAGAGGAGAGGAACTGGCAAATCTGCGATGAAACACCATGAACATCGTCTCTCGATATCATCTCGATGTCCGAAGTGGAATGCAGGCGGTCAAGGGAACACAAAACAGCGGCTTAGTTTCCTGTCCGGATTCCCACGGGAATAACTGCGGGCATAGATCCGTCAATCCTGTATCGAAGAATGGCGAATATGGGACATCGTCATTGTCTTTGATTCAAACAGCGAGGTCGGCCGGCTAAGAATATCGGCATCCAAAACGAATCCCATACCGTAGCGGTGATACTACCGCAAAATTTCACTCAAGTCTGATTTATATCCCCACGCTATGCTAACCAATTATATGGTTCGCTGTGTCTGCATGCTACGTTGAGTGCCGACCTGCACGTCTTTCCTGAGGTGTAATTGGCCGTAAAACGTGGGGATATTTCCGGGTCGAGTGAGAAAAGCCACAACTGCCGTTGAACGCTCCCGAAACCCTTGATGACGATCATCTCTACCTCGACCGGACGTATCGGCAAGCCAGGAGGTGTTTGGACAAGGTCGATCCCATCGATAACGCTTGGAACAGTCGCTGTCTACCGCCTTTTTTTTTTTCGTTCAACCCGGATTTATCCCCACAGTATTGGACCAATTACATCTAGAGAATGACCTGAAGGCGACGCCAAAACGTGGCAGGCAGACTTCATGATTGGCCAGGACAGCGTGGGGATAAATCCGGTTTGATACCTACTACAGACATCGCCCCTGAAAATGTGCCGCAAGTCCCGGCGCCAACAAGGTGTCAATGGCAAGGTGACAGGGCCAAGACCAGCGGTCCGCTCCCGATCAGAAAGCTTGTTTCGTCAAGGGTCTCCACCGTTCAACACTTGTCAAGCTGGACGAGCAGGACAGGAAGCATGCTTCTCATGACATTGAATGACCGTCCATAACCGACACTATTAGGTAGGTACCCAATCCACAAAGCACGAGAGGGTTTAGCGAGAACTTCCGTGCGCTCCAGTCTTCATGGGGTCCCCATTCTCCAGATGCTCTATGCTTTGCTGTGGACAAGAGGCTGTGGCGGTGGGTGCTTGTCTTGTCTGTCTTCTGGCTATACCATAATCGTCTCGTCTCGCGTCGCGAGGATCCCCGGGCGACCCGGAAGGACAGAAGACTCGAGAGGCGTGTAATGGAAGTAGTGGAAGCAGAAAGGGGAAGACGGAAGAAATAGAAACACATACCTGATATATATTCCGTTCCCTCCCACCGACTGAGATTGAACTATTGTGAAATCATCATCTCATCATCATCCATCAACCATTCTGACGGAGGAAGCCTCTCTCTCCTCACGCTCAACAACACCCACCAACCTAGACAACTTGGCTCCACCGTCCGAGCTAATTCAACTGATATTGAGACGAATATCGACAATATCGGACTTGTCGACTTCATCTTACACCATCCTTTTTCCATATTACAACACCCTAATACACACATCACCATGAGCCAACAACAAAACCCCCCTTACGGCCGCCGCCTTATCCTCGACATCGTCAAGGAGCGTGCCCACAACGAGCCCGACCGGGAATGGGTGTCTGTACCTCGTTCGTCCGACCCCAAAGATGGGTGGAAGATGCTCACCTACCTCGACGCCTACAACGGCATCAACCGCATCGCGCACAAGCTCACACGGGTCTGCGGTGCTGCCGCGCCCGGCTCCTTCCCCACGGTTGCTTATATCGGCCCCAACGACGTTCGCTACCTCGTCTTCGCCCTAGGCGCCGTCAAGGCCGGCTATCAGGCTCTCTTCATCTCCACTCGCAACTCGGCCGAGGCCCAGGTGCACCTGTTCGAGCAGACGAACTGCAACATCCTGGTGTTCGATCAGAGCTACAAGGCCACCGTCCAGCCATGGCTACACGAGCGCGAGATGACTGCGATTCTGGCGCTTCCCGCTGATGAGTGGTTCCCGGCCGATCAGGAGGACTTTGCGTACAACAAGACGTTTGAGGAGGCCGAGTGGGATCCCTTGATGGTGCTGCACACTTCTGGAAGTACTGGATTCCCCAAGCCCATCGTGGCCAGGCAGGGTATGCTGGCTATTGCGGACCAGTATCACAACCTTGCGCCGCGCGAGGACGGGAAGCTCATGTGGACCGTGGAGATGAGCAAGAGGGCCAAGAGGCTTATGCATCCTAGTGAGTATTCATCCCCGAAAACATGATGGTCCCTGATAAAACTAACAGATGACAACCAACACAGTGCCCCTTTTCCACGCGGCTGCCATGTACATCTCCATGCTCATGATCCACTACTGGGACACCCCTGGTGCTTTGGGCATCGGCGAGCGTCCACTCTCTTCCGATCTCGTTCTCGAATACATCAAGTACGCCGACATCGAGGGCATGATCTTGCCTCCGGCGATCCTCGAGGAGCTCTCCCAGGACGAGGAAGCTATTCAGGCCCTCAAGAAGCTCAACTTTGCGTCCTTTGGCGGCGGCAACCTCGCTCCCGAGGCCGGTGACCGCCTGGTCGATAACGGCGTGACGCTCTGCAACCTCATCTCCGCGACCGAGTTCACTCCCTTCCCCCACTACTGGCAATACGACCAGAAGCTCTGGCGCTACTTCAACTTTGACACGGAGCTCTTCGGCATCGACTGGCGCGCCCATGACGGCGGCGACTCGTCTTACGAGCAGGTCATCATCCGCAAGGACAAGAACCCCGGTGTTCAGGGCTTCTTCTACACCTTCCCCGACGCCAACGAGTACAGCACCAAGGACTTGTACAAGCCCCACCCTACCGCCAAGGACTACTGGATCTATCAGGGCCGCGCCGACAACATCATTGTGTTCTCCAACGGCGAGAAACTCAACCCCATCACCATCGAGGAGACGGTGCAGGGCCACCCCAAGGTCAAGGGCGCCCTTGTCGTCGGCACGAACCGGTTCCAGCCTGCTCTGATCATCGAGCCCGTCGAGCACCCCGAGACCGAGGAGGGCCGCAAGGCTTTGCTGGATGACATCTGGCCCACCGTCGTGCGCGTCAACAAGGAGACGGTCGCCCACGGCCAGATCGGCCGCCAGTACGTGGGTCTCTCCACGCCCGGCAAGCCGTTCCTGCGCGCGGGCAAGGGCACCGTCCTGCGCCCTGGTACCATCAGCATGTACAAGGCCGAGATCGACAAGATGTACGAGGACGCCGAGAACAGCGTTGTCACTGGCGAGGTCCCCAAGCTGGATCTTTCCTCGTCCGACGCCTTGATCCTCTCCATCGAGAAGCTCTTTGAGACCTCCCTCAACGCTCCCAAGCTCGAGGCCGACACCGACTTCTTCACCGCCGGCGTCGACTCCATGCAAGTCATCAATGCGACGCGTCTCATCCGTGCCGGTCTGGCCGCTGCTGGCGTGAATGTCGATGCCTCGGCCCTCGCCACCCGTGTCATCTACGGCAACCCCACTCCCAAGCGCCTGGCCGACTACCTCCTCTCGGTCGTCAACAAGGACAACAAGGACGCCACCCACGGCACTTCGGACGACGAGCACCACGGCATGGAAGCTCTTGTGGAGAAGTACACCCAGGACCTTCCCACTACTCCCAAGCAGAACAAGCCTGCGCCGGCCGACGAGGGTCAGGTGGTCGTCATCACCGGCACCACCGGCGGCATCGGGTCCTACCTGATCGACATCTGCTCTTCCTCCCCGCGCGTCTCCAAGATCATCTGCCTCAACCGTTCCGAGGACGGCAAGGCGCGGCAGACGGCCTCCTCCTCGGGCCGCGGCTTGTCGACCGACTTCTCCAAGTGCGAGTTCTACCACGCCGACCTGTCGCGCGGCGCCGATCTCGGTCTCGACCCGGAGGTCTACTCGCGCTTGTTGACCAAAGTCGACCGCGTCATCCACAACCAGTGGCCCGTCAACTTCAACATCACGGTCGAGTCCTTCGAGCCTCACATCCGCGGCTGCCGCAACCTCGTGGACTTTTCCTACCAGGCTGACAAGAACGTGCCCATCATTTTCGTGTCTTCCATCGCCACCGTCGACCGGTGGCACCCTGACGAGGAGGACGGCACCGTTCCCGAGACCTCCCTCGACGACTTCTCCATCTCCGCGGGCGGTTACGGCCAGTCCAAGCTCGTTTCCTCTCTCATCCTCGACAAGGCCACCGAGGTGTCTGGCGTGCCCACCGAAGTCGTTCGGGTCGGGCAGGTCGCCGGCCCGTCTTCCGAGAAGGGGTACTGGAACAAGCAGGAGTGGCTGCCCTCCATCGTCGCCTCCTCCGTCTACCTCGGTTTGCTGCCGGACTCTCTCGGCCAGATGACCACGGTCGACTGGACGCCCATCGAGGGCATCGCCAATCTGCTTCTGGAAGTCTCGGGCGTCACTTCCGACGTTCCCATCTCCAAGCTCCACGGCTACTTCCACGGCGTCAACCCCGAACGCACCAGCTGGTCTGCGCTCGCGCCCGCCGTCATGGAGTACTACAGCGACAGGATCAAGAAGATTGTGCCGCTGGACGAGTGGATCGACGCGCTGGAGAAGAGCCAGGAGAAGGCCGAGGATGTGACGCGCAACCCCGGTATCAAGCTCATTGATACCTATAGGGCTTGGTCGGAGGCGACGAAGAAGGGAACCAAGTTCGTGCCGCTGGATATGACCAGGACGAAGAGTTACTCGAAGACGATGAGGGAGATGCACGCGGTTACGCCGGAGTTGATGAAGAACTGGTGCAGGCAGTGGAACTACTAAGCTTCTAGCTTGGAGGATATGGTGGAGGTGTAGCTTTGTGGGTTGTTTTCCGGTTACCGGTTGCATTGTTCAGCGAGGCTGCGATCATTGACTTTGAAGATTCCTTGCATTCATTGGTTGCGATTTGATGGTTGGGAGCTGATAGACTTTGGGTTGCCATGGCCATTGGCATTTGTGTTGCATTTGCATCGGTTTTGCATAAGGTATAGACTTGGGTATCATTTCGAGATGTGTTTTCGATTAGGCGTTTCAGATAGCATAATGATTGGCAGATTTGTCCATTTCAACTGATGTCTGTGTTTTTGTTTTGATCGTGATGCTGGTGGTGGTGTTGAAGATGGAAAAGGAGAATGTTTACAGGGGAAGCAAACAACGGCGGGGCAAACCTTATCGCCTTGTTAGGGCGTGTTTGGATGCTCTGAATATTTCTGTCCTGAAATCGTTCCAAAATCCCCGTTCTGACCCCACTCTTTGGGCTGCGTCCAATCAAATCTCATCAAATCCTCGAGTTCCAGAGCCAGCATTCAGGCCCGAAAAACGTTTCTGAACCAAAATCGGAATTTCAGGACGGCCCGTGTGCAACACTTCTGAAAACCCATTTCAGAGAACCCGCTTTAGAAGGCTACCCGTGCGTGTGAGAGTGGGCCCGGAAATTCTGGGACACCCTAAAATATGGGACAGCACCACAACGATAGAAAAGTCGCGAAATGTGTGGTTTGAACTTGGCAAATCCAAAGAGATAGGTTGAACTAGTCCTTGGTAGAAACATAGAGCCAATGCATTCCGTTGAGTGTGGTTTCTTGAGCTCAAGAAATGTCATTCCCGAATATCAACAAACATTTGAATTATGGGGGAAGGGTTAGGGTTATAGCGGACTGTCCAGGGTGTCCCAGAATTTCTGGGCCCACTCTCTGTAAGAGAGGGGGTGTATCGTGGACAAGGCCAACATCACACGTACGGGTAGCCTTCAGAGCATCCAAACACGCCCTTATCGACAAGGTAACATTCCGTCCACTATCAGTGGGTTGCTACAGCGCGTTGTCCCCCGTAAACAACCCCCAAACAAACAAACAATTGGGCTTCAATTACAACTTGACATCATCTTCCTCCAGACTTCTTCCTCCTCCTCTTCCTTTCCCACTCGACCTCGCTCGACAGCCTTCCGAATCAAACACGATGCCTCCCCTACTAACTCCACGACCCAAAATCATACCTCCTTCTCGCGCTCCTCGACAAGCTCGACTGCGCCCGACTTCCCGTCCTCCCTCTGCCTCACCTCCTTGATAGCCTCGCTCACAGTCGACGTCTCTGCCGACTTGAACTTCCACGCCGGGACCCTTCGCTCAAACAACTCGTCAATCTCCTCCAGCGCCCGACCCTTCAACTCCGGGAGGAAGAAAAAGAAGAACAAGGCACAACAGAAATTGGACCCGGCCCAGATGTACCCATACTTTGCGCCCCAGTTCATGTTCTCCGGGTTGATAAAGTACGGCGAGCAGAAGGACGTCAACCATGCTAGGAAATACCCCAGACTGATGGCCGCCCCGACCGTGTACGACCGCAGCCTCGTGCTCACCAGCTCCGTCGCCACCGGGTAACTTGCGATGCCCACAAACGCATCATACGCAAAGTTGAACAGGGCACTGCACGCAATCAGACTATCTCTCGCCCTCCTCGTCCCCGCCTCTGTCGTCGCCGAGATGGCCATGCCCAACATGAACATGCCCTGCACCACCGCTCCCGTCGTCATCAGCGTCCGCCGGCCCATGACATAGCGCATCAAGTACATGCCGACATTGACCCCGATAAACCCGATACACGTCTTCATGATGCTGTACTTGAACGACAAATCGACCGGCAGTCCCGACACAATCATGAAATACGTCGAGTAACTGATGTAGAACCAGCTCCCGCTTCCAGCCTGGGTAGCGATCACCCCGAAACACAACAGCGTTCGTCGCAAATCACTCCCGCGGAACATATCCAACGGCCCAACCGTACTCGCCAGCCTCTTCTCCTCTTCGATCCCCCTGACCATCTCTACCCACTCAACCTCCAACCTTTCCTGCCCTTCCTTGTCCTCCTTCCTGACGGCCCTCACCCTCTCCAACGCCCTCCTCCCCTCTGGATACCGCCCGCGACTAACCTCCCACCTCGGACTCTCTGGCACCACCCACCACACCCCGGCCGACAACACCACAGGAACAACAAACAGTATGCCCAACGGCACCCTCCAACTCCCCTTCCCCAGCCACCCCTTGGTCGCATTCGTCACCACCGCGCCCAGCACACTCCCCACGCAGACCCATTCCGAAAACAGCGCGACCATGACACCTCTCAGATGCGGCGGCGCCACTTCCGCACAATAAATGTTGGAAAAAGTCACGAGGAACCCGTTTCCGATCCCGAGGATTATTCGACCCACATACAAGGCGGCGGCGGAAGAAGTACCGATCTGGATGGCAGTGCCGAGGGCGGTGAGGAAACACGCGAGAAGGAGGGCTGGACGACGCCCGTAGAGGTGGGAGAAGGGGCCGGCGAAGAGGGTTGAGAGAAGGGAGCCGAGGGTCAGGAAAGAGGAGAGGAGTTGTTGGAAGGTGTGCTTGTCGCCTTGTCAGCTGGGAGTACACAAGAGGGATCCAGGACCAGATGGAGGGTTGAAGGCGTGAGGGAACCTACGCCAATGCCATAGCCACCTGGAGCCCTTGGGTCGGGGTATCCAAACACTTTGAGAAAGCCGGGCATCGCTTGGAGGGCGGCGAGGCAAGCGCTGTCAAGGCCGTATTGCATGTTGGCGAGGGAGACGAGGGCGCAGATGAGGAGGCATTTGCTGTTGGTCCAGAGGGAGGTTTCGGGGAGCTTGTCGACGGTAGGCGGTGGTGAGTCCATTCTTTCTTTGTCTTTTTCTTCCGAGGTCATCTTGCGGTTCGGTTGTTGGGGTTTTTCTGGATCAAGTGATAGAAAGGGTGGGCATCATCAGTTCAAGCGGATGTCCTCCCAGTCAAGTGATGGTGGGAGATGATGGATACCTTATCAACAAGCAAAGGTCGCCGGAGAAGCAAGTGCTTCGTTCCAATTCACAAACTATCAACAGCCATGAAAGGGGTTCAGTATCACCACTTTCCCCAACAACAGCCAGCCTCATCCATGGTTCTGAAAGTTGGGGGTGAGGGGTCAACGTCGCCTTGAGCGGCCGTCACATCTATCTCCGCGCTGCCTTTCCACACATCCTCGCCAATCCCAGCTTATCATTCGGGAGGCAGCTCTGATACGGGAAGCTATATAAAGTCAAAATTGATCCCGAAGCTGGTTTCATCACTGCAAGTCCAACATCGTCCGTTCATTCCCGCGAATTGGTTCGCTGAACCATAGAATGACAAGCATAGAAAGCAACCATATTATGCTGGAGAGAGTGGGAGGACGGCACACCTGATACACACAGAATGTGGAATATCCCCGCATTTCGGCAGTTGATACTCCCCTCCGGTTTTGGATCGTTGGACCATGTTGGAAGGGGACGGCCCGTGGCGATTGAACTTCAACCGATAATACCACCTACAAAGCTTTCGCAGCTTGACCAGTACGGTCAGTCGTGATCTTTCGCAATGTCCATGGGGAAAAGACAAGACCGTCCTCTCGTGGAGAACTTGCGCCGCCGTTAAAGGGGTGGTTGCTATCAAGGGAAACCGTGAAGTTGTTCCCAGAATCATGGGGTCAGCATCAGCGCATCCCTCTCGATATTTGGTATCTGAGCGCATCGATCTTTCCGGCGACGACGGGACCGGTCTGAGGTTTTTGCCTGAGCGAGCTGGGATTGGGAGCGAGGTCGTATTTTGTTCATTTGATCGTTGACGCGAGGGTTGTTTCCCTAAGGGGCCGTAGCAACCTTCTTTCCTTTTTTTTTTGGCTTCTTTTCCCCCTACAACCAACTTCTCAAAAACGGGCTGAACGCTCCAGCATCCATTTTTGAAAACAGACACATTCCTTTCCTTTCCATCCTGTTCATTCTGCACTTGTCTTCACCTGATCTCTCCTCCCATGTCTGGCGATTCTGGCGATCTGATGTCAACGACATGGGATCGCCCGTCATTGCCGCGGGCATACATGAGCCGCAAGCAACCATGGCGTGCAAGACTGCATCTCGGAAACATCAGGCCCGGCTCAACTTCAATTTAGTCGTCCGATTCGTGCGGGTGCCAGCCGTTTGACTGCACAGCTGATGTACATTTTGCATCGCCTCCTTGGAATCGGAACATCTTTGCATTTTCTACTAACAACCCCCCAAGTTTCAACAATGTTCACATGTTTCAGCGGATTGAATGTTCACCCCGTTGACCAGAAATCTCCAAGAGCGCCCTTCGATTCTCGAAAAGTTTCAAGCGATGGACACTGCATGCCAGTTCCACCTCATACTTCTACCTTAAGCAAAGTCGAACGTGAACAGCGGGCCGTCACTGACAAGGCTATGCTGCATCCCCAGGGCTGAGTAGGAGCCAATGGGATGATTCTGCGAGTGCGAGATACACATTGTCGACCCACGGAAGCGTCAGCTCGAAAAAGAGCCTCCGGCAGAAGCACAGAGGCAAGCAGGAGAGGCTGTGAAAGTCAGGAGACAAACCCACGGCAATCGCAACAACAGTACCACACCATATCCAGTTGCCATTGAACTTCCTGAACCATAGGTAGGGCAAAGGGTCGGAAGCAAAGCAACTGCAGGAAGGCCGCCTACTTGGGGGCTGTGAGATGGCGTGTTTCGAGACGCTTCTGGAACAAGAGCGAGTACCTAGGTAGGTAGGTGAGCTGGGAGGGAGAATGTCAGACGCTCTAACCTTTTGCAAGATCAGGAGATCACCATCATCGAAACCTCTATTTAACTGCGTGTTCACAACTCACATTCTCAGTCGATCATTTCCTCATCCTCCTTCATTCAGCACACAGCTTCTGTTCTTTCAACGACCTACCCAACCAGAAGAAGAACAACAAGCAACTCAGCAAAGCAAAAGCTCGAAGGGCACTCGCTTGAACTTCAACACCTACCTAACCTACCTTACCATTTTTCACACACCCACACAAAACACAAACCAACAACAACCACCTTTCACCACCACCAACCCAACTCAAAGCGCCATCATGAAGTCCACCACCACCACCCTCGCTCTCCTCCTCCTAGCCGCCGCCGGCTCCATCGAAGCCATCACCGTCTCCCTCCCCTCCGGCGTCACGCTTCCCTCCGGTGTGACCTTACCCACCGGCGTCACCGTCGTGACCGCCACCCCGGCCGCCACCGCCAACGGCAAGCGCTTCTTGCACCACGCAGCTCTCGGTCACGATAAGCGTCAATTGGCCGGTCTGACACAGAGCGCAGCCGCTACGATCGCTGCTGGCAACAACAACAACAACAATGCAGCTGACGATGGTGGCGATGGTGGCGATGACAACAACAACAACAACAACAACAACAACGCAGCTGACGATGACAAGACCAACGCTGATGCCAATGCCGATGCGAATGCCGATGCCAATGGTAATGTTGAGAATGATTCCACCCAGTCCCAGTCCCAGGAGGAGGAGAATGACGGAAAAAACGACGGAAAAAACGACGACGGAGGAGAGGACGGAGAAGAGGACGCTGCTGCTGCGAAGGGAGATCAAAAAGGCGGTGATGCCAATGCTGATGCTGATGCCAATGCTGATGGGAAGAGCGGAGATGAGGCTAATGCGGATGCTGCTGCTGGAGGAGGAGATGATGCCAATGCTGATGGGAAGAGCGGAGATGATGCTAATGCCAATGCTGCTGGAGGAGGAGATGGTGCGAATGCTGATGCTGCCGCCGCTGGAGGAGATGATGCGAATGCGGATGCTGCTGGAGGAGGGGATGGTGCGAAGGGTGATAGTGCGGGAGGAGATGGTGCGAACGGTGATGATGCTGCCGGTGGAGGAGATGATGCGAACGCTGATGCTGCGGGAGGACATGGTGCGAACGGTGAAGGGTTTGACGCTGTTATGCCGGGCGGGTTTGCGAGGAAGTTGGTGAGGGTTAAGCGGGAGTAAGCATATTGTCACACTGGGAAGTTGTTTGTATTTTGGGCTTTTAGGCCTTGGTGTAGACTTTGGGGAATGGTCGAAGTGTCACGGGGAGGAGGAGGAGCGGGTTCATGGCACTTGTATTGGTTTGATTGAACAGTGGGTACGGTAGAAAGGAACAAACAGATTGTTATGCGATTCTCTCTTCTTCTGTTTTTTGGAGCTGGTGTTGTTGTTGTGTGAGAAGCTTCCTTGTACAACTACTTTGTTTTGCTTTTGGGTCTTTCATGGGGGGGGGGGGGGGGGGGGGGGGGGGGGGGGGGGGGGGGGGGGGGGGGGGGGGGGGGGGGGAAAGGAAGAGAGGATCGGACTGGAAAAAAACAAAAAGGGCGATACAGGTACATCTAGAGGGGGGATGGATGCATTGGAGGTTGGGGTTTGGATGTTGAATATACTAGTTACATACAGGAGCAATCGACGATGTGTGTTTTTGTTTTTTTTATCTTTATCTTGGGCCCGCCTCCCTCGATGATGAGATGACGGAGAGAAATAGTTCGGACATTGCCGCTCTTCCCCAGTCACCCCCACTTGGCGAAACATCGTGTCGAGTCCTCACTAACCTCGCTTGTAGTCGCTAACGGCGTCACCGTCTCGTTCGGTAATTCTTCCCTTTTCGTCCACGGGAGCTAGCGGTACTTACTTCCGTGCCAAGATCACACCGTTGCATCGCAACGTCTCAACGTCTCCTGCAATTTAGCCCCACGTGGGTTGCAACTGGAATGGAAGTGAAACACAACCGGGAAAGAAGGAGGACGGTTCATGCCGAACATTGAAAGCAAAACCTGTCAAGGCAAAGGACCAAGAAGGAAAGAGGCTCGTAACTGGCTCACCGACTGCGAAGTGTTTCATCGAGCAGTGAACTCCAAGCGCACATGTAAGTGAATCCAAATCCGGGTCCCTGGTCGAGTCTCGACACCCTTGACTGACTAGTCTAACGCGTAGGACCATCGGTTGGCTTTTCCGATCCAAATGCTGCACCGACCGGACTCCTATGAGGCGACGCACAGAAAGGACCAAGAAAGGGAGCCAAATGATATGGGACTCTGAGAGCCGCCAGAGGCCAATAGTTCACAAGCGCTCCACTAGAAGGCTACCTTGGGGAACTCCGGTTTTCCTCGACTAACACCGTAACAACGGTCCATCCACCATCGCACCATGGGCCTGGAGCTAGGTCCTGGGACTGGGGTAAATGTTTCTTCGTCCTGGTTCGGTGTTGACGACAAGGTCCCCAGGATGGAAGGATGGAAGATGGCGAGATCTTGCCGGAAGATGGAACTCTATCAAACCGTATTCAGGATTGAGGACAGGAGGTGACTGGCATGGAATGATCTAGGGGTATGTCACTTCACAAGGTCACGGCGCCTAGGACGAGTATAAGACCCATCGTCACCTCCCTCCTTCGATCTCTCAAGTCTTTCTCTCCCCATCAACAACCGCATCTTCTTCCGGTCAGTCACTCATTAGTCAACATGCATCTTCCCACCGCTCTCTCCGTCATCTTCGCTGCGGCCGGCGTTACCGCCCAGCTCAACGACCTCGCCGTCGCTGCCGGTCTCAAGTACTTCGGTACCGCTGGCCAGGAAGGCACCATCAACTCGGATACCACCTACCGTAACATTCTCAACGACAAGCACGAGTTCGGTCAGCTCACTCCCGAGAACGGCATGAAGTGGGATGCCACCGAGGGTAGCCCCGGATCGTTCACCTTCTCCTCGGGAGATATTGTTGCCGGAGTGGCGAAGACCAATGGACAGCTCTTGAGGTGCCACACGCTGGTTTGGCACAGCCAGTTGCCTTCTTGGGGTGAGTACAACTTCCATCGATGAGGTTGACGTGCAGGGGATAGAACGGTGTACTGACAGGGGATATACAGTCTCTAGCGGCTCCTGGACCCGTGCCACCCTTCAGACCGTTATCGAGTCGCACATCAGCAATGTCATGGGCCACTACAAGGGCCAGTGCTACGCCTGGGATGTCGTGAACGAGGCTATCTCCGATGATGCAAATGGCAACTATCGCGATTCGGTGTTCTTCAAAACCTTCAACACGGATTACTTCCCCATTGCCTTCAAGGCTGCGAGGGCCGCTGATCCCAACGCCAAGCTGTGAGTCTGCTCCTCGGATCAGCCACACATCGCACAAGCCAAACTAACACCTCCCAGCTACTACAACGACTACAACCTCGAGTACAACGGCGCCAAGACGGAAAGGGCCCTCGAGCTCGTCAAGCTCGTCAAAGCCGCCGGCGCCCCCATCGACGGTGTCGGCCTCCAAGCCCATATGCAGGTCGGCGGCACGCCCTCGCGCGCCACCATGGCGAACCTCCTCAAGCGCTTCACCGCTCTCGGCGTCGAAGTCGCCTACACCGAGCTCGACATCGCGCACAAGTCGGTCCCCGCCTCCTCCTCCGCCCTCGCCCAGCAGGGTACCGACTTTGCCAACATGGTCGGCTCCTGCCTGGACGTCGCCGGCTGCGTCGGCGTCACCATCTGGGGCTACACCGACAAGTACAACTGGATCAAGAACGGTGATGCTGCGCTCTATGACAGCAACTTCAACAAGAAGGCCGCATGGACCAGTGTCAGCTCCGTGTTGGCCGCTAAGGCGACCAAGGCCCCTTCTAACAAGGCGGTGAACCCCGCTCCTGCTGTGCCGACCACCCTCAGGACCAGCACGATCGCTAGCGACCCTGCATGTGATGGCGTGCCCACCACTACCGCCAAGGCCGCAGTGGCGACTACCACCGCCAACGCCGCAGTGACGGCTACCAGAGCGGCGATCGGTGCGCAGCAGACGCATTGGGGACAGTGTGGTGGTGGTAATGGCTATACGGGCCCGACTGCTTGCCAGGCCCCGTATACTTGCAAGGCGCAGAACCCTTACTACAGCCAGTGCTTGTAAGCTTGCCCTTAAGAGGAGTTTGAAGGATGGGGAGTGTTAGTAAGATGAGAACGAAGGGGTGAGAGCATTCTTGTATATACATGTAATCGTTCTGGGAGAGATTGCTCCTGACGGTGGTTGTTTGACGGATGTGATAGGGTTGGGCAGAGAGTGACGTTGTACATAAAACATATAGAGATAGATAACTTTGAATCATAAATCACATATCCATGTGCTTGTACAACTTTTCCCTCAACTTCTCCACCACCTTGACTTCAGCGTAAAATAATTTTCTTAAAAATCCAAGCCCTTCTCGCTTTTGTGAGGTTACAAGGCAGGCAGGCACCAATGAACAAATGTTTCTTATAATCTTTTCCCCAGCAGATCCTTCATTTTTCCCACCAGCAGGAGACTTTTTCCGCACATTCCGTGACAACTTTTTGTTGTGTACTATGCTATATGTATCTGGCATGATACAATGTGCTACCTCACCTCCTCCTCCGCACCATCTGCCCCTCCCTCCTGCCACCTCCCCACCACCTACCCCCCCTAGCGCAATCGAGTCAAACCCTTGCTTTCCCCCAAAAGTCTATACGGGATGGGCTCCAGCCACCGCCATGTACGAGAAGCATAGGACTGAAGAGAAGACGATCCCGGACGTCGGTCTGTGCGATCATTGCCGCTACAGGGGGTTGTTGGACGTGGTATGGTGAAAGTGAAAGCGGAGGCGAAGAAGATGAGGGTGTGGGTGTGGGAGGGAAAGAGGCAGAGGAGAAGGAGGACGAGGACGACGAGTAGGGGGAAGTAAAGGAGGGAACGAAGGACCTGTAGATGAGGGAGGGAGGGAGGTGGAAAGGCGAAAGGGAAAAATATGAAGGTCAAAACACAGAAGGGGAGTCAGAGAAAGCAAGCAAGGAAGAAGAAGAAAGTGCGTGCCCAAGGAGGGGAAGAAGAGAGTAGGAAGGGGGGATGTAGATCATTGAGCAAGAAGTGGAATACAAGAGGAGGAGGCGCTTCCCCTAAGGGATGAGAGGAAGAAGGACCTAGGTACCTACCCGATGGTGTAATAATCGACCAACGTTGGGGAAACCTCCATGTTTTGCTCATTTGCTGTTGTGCTTCCAGATTGATTCCAAGTTTCTCTGTTGGGTCGTGATAAGCTGGAGGGGGTTGAAGCGATGCGTCTATGAGGGAGGAAGAAGAAAGCCAAGATATATACTAAATGAAGAAAGAAATGGATACAAGCAGGGAAAAAAAAAAAAAAAAAAAAACCCGGCGACGTCGCTGTGGGATTGCAGAGTGTGCAGTGGAGAATTATCTTTATCTTGGTGCTCATGCCATTATTTCCTAGACTAGCTCGTAATGTATTGTAAAGAATCACCACCCTCTTTGAGAACGCGTTACGGCACAGAATGTTACCCGAATGGTAAAAGAGGGGCGCTTTGGGGACCTGGAAAGTATACCACAGTACATTTTTACTGTATCACCGACATGCGCCCTTGCTGACCCTGAGCGCTGAGGTCACTGGCGGCGGGAAGGGGCCGAGCAACCCGGACTTCCGTTGTGCCATGAAATAACAAGGTCCACTTTACAGCCAATACACTACCGGCGCCCAGAGGAAAACACCAGCTAGTCTGTGACTCTCCGAGACAAGAGCACCTAGAGGCGATTCGATCCCTAAGCAAACGGATATGTCAAAGAAACCTTAATTTCTCTCTTTATTACTTCCTTAATCTTTCTGATGCAACGTGGGAGCAGTGTTGAGACCGAAGGTTTGGGATAAATGAGGAATGCAAGTCCGTTGGAGAGGCTTTATCGGCGAGCGTGCGAGGGTTTTTGTTCGGGCTTCGATTAGCCCTTGGTAGTGGATTTGACAGAGGAATACTGTGTTTTAGCAAATCTCACAATTAATACTGCGAGGTACGAAGCGAGAAGCCTATAATAGGTGAGGATGTAACGGAGGAGGGTTGACGTAGGCCGTCTGCTTATGGACCCTCTATAGAATGCCTCTCAGCAGGTGCAGTGAGGCTCTCAGGGCATCTTGTTACAAGCTTGTGGTCTGTATCAATAATGTAGCTAGAAGAAATCACTCGCGTAGCCTAAACGGACTTGCCGACGTGCCTAGGTAGCGAGAAATGCCTTGATTATTCCACTTGTCTATGTGTCGGTGTTGGTCGTTGAATGTGTGGAGGCCGCTATAGAGCCTGAGGCACTCCGTAGCCGCCCGCACTGACCGATAGGTGCGCTAACCAAAAAGAATTGGAAAATGCCAGTGGTTATAACAAAAAAATCCAGCGAGGATCTTTTGCACACTTGACGTGTTCAGGGGAAGAGGCGCATTCGGTACTCGGGACATAACCCATGGCTCAGCCTCCGGGCTGAATCTTACCCTAGTTAGGTCAGGGTTGTAGTTGTTTTCAGACCGGTACGTACCATACAGTATGCACGGCACACACAGTACCGGCAGAACTAGGCACATCTCTTCCCCGGCAAATCACATGGCCAATCCTCGACTAGAAACTACCTTCAACATATATATTGTCAAGGGCCTTGCGGGCGGTCTAGATGTCGGCACCAAATGCGGTGTCTACTCTGTGGGCTTTGCCAGTGCTTATACACAGGTATCTACGTATTGACGGTACACAGTGAAAGTGTCAGCACTGGGGTTGACTGGTTGGGCATCCTTGTACTGAGGATCAACCCTCACGTAGCTACCCAACGTACCGTCAAGCTGTACGTTAAACTTAGCAAGTCCAACAACCGTCAATTCTGTTCATCTACTTGCAATTAATGTTTATAAAGTCGTCATGCGTCCAAATGCACGAGTCGCCAAGACATGCCGGCCCAAAGCAAGCGAGACACAGTTCGGACGTTGAAATATGGAACGCTTGGCCCTTGTTCGTCCGACTATGGACCGAGCTCCAAGCGATGCGATACGTTTTATTCATCCGATCCATGTTACCATCCGAATCTGAAACACTGCGCTCAAGACGTGGTGGAAAGGTACAAGAAAGGTACAGACGTTGAGGAGGCTCTTTTACTTTGGACGTCGACAGAATCGAAACAGTCTAGCGGCTGAGATAGCCTCAGATGAGGCTGAATGACCTGTAAGTTATTGCACTCTCCACCGTTCGCTTCTTCGACGACATCGATGCCGCAGTCGACGGCCTCCCGTATCATTCGCGATCCATGCGATGCCGTCCACTGGTCTGTTGGGCACGGCACTTACAGGGTATCAACTCGGGCACACGTGTAAAGTCTGTCGCTAAAAGGGCCCACAGAACAGCAACAAGTGGATGGCTCATGCATTCAACCCCGCGACTGCCGAGAGCCGCTAGAAGTCCCGTCGTGACTTGCAGGGAGCTCTTCTCTGTTAGCCCACTACTTATATTCTGGTGTTCAGCCAAAGCCTTGAAGAGGTACCTGCTAACAGGCATTCTTTTTAGCACTCGCCTCTTGTTTACTTGCAGGGTTGACCTCAAACTCTGGGGAACTTTCCTTCTACAACACAAACACAACCGGGATGCGCAAGCAATTGCGCCTCGCGTTTCCATTCTCTTCCTCTTAACCATTTGCCAATCATCCTTTTACGCCTTTCTATGGTCTTCCAGCCTTGCAATCAGATCATCGCAATGCTGGCAATGACTCTACAACCCCGACTTTTCTACTCTCGATGGCAGCCGACATCGCCGGAGTTAGCCCCGTCGCCAACAAATCACATCACCGTCTCACGTCTGTTCCATGTCTGTGGTATCTGATGCCAGTTGCGATTCGTAGCCCGAGGCTTTCGATCTTCGACATGACGACCAACTCTATCGATACCCAAGATGAAGTATTGCGAGCTAAATGCGGCGGTCTACCCAACAAGTCTGGGCCATGACTTCGAATCAACTTCTCAAGACATCGAGGGGCCGCATCTTCGACCACTTCCCAAGTCTCCACACCAGGTGCTGGCCCAGACTCCCGATACCTTAGCTACGAACAGCCAAGTACTAGAAGCATCTGTGTCCAGGGATCGCGATACTCAAGTCTGACGACAAGTAATCATCTGGGACAACATCCCAATGGAGCCCAACTGGTCACCGATGCGCTATGCTCCCGTTAACGACAATGACACCACCGGGTCCGTATCCAACACTGATCCGGACATCTCTGGTGTTCACGGGACTGTTGCTCACGATGGCAACGGAATGGATCTGGAACTAGTCCCCTACACGCAACCTGAGTCCGAACACTCCGGCCAAACGCTGTATTCTACCAGCCATGTACGTCCCATAAGCACAGACTGTTCACCTCACCGGACCCCTTCGGCTCCCGTCTATCTCATTCCTGGAAGGCATCAAATCCACAGCCGCTAACATCATGACGCCTCAGTACGCCGGTTCAGAACTCGGGATGTCTTCCATGGGGATATATCCGGATATCTTTCCAACCCCAGAACAGTCGATACCCGGAGGATCCGACTACGGACGGTTCCCTAATAGCTCATCTCCGGGAGTCAGCTACATGGAGGGCTTGGAAAGCGCTCGGAACACTGGCATGATGTATGGCGAATATCAAGAGACAGCCTTCAACACCATGAACCTCGATAATAACAACAACACCCACCACTCCACAGTATTGCCGCCCAGCTCTTTCCCTAACAGCAATGCTCATGCCGTCCATGGAATGCATTCCACTATACCCGTGGGTACCCCGATCTACGGCCATGCCGATGTCCATGCGCAAGCCCTCAACTTTGGCCTCGACCTCAACCTCGACCTCGACCCGGCTCTGACAATACCGACGAGCACGATGCCCAACATCATACCTCTGCTGACTCCAGCTCTCCTTCCTTCAACATCCACACAGGCCTCCATCGCCACCGCCGCTCCTACGACTGTAGCCGACAAAGACCACTACTACGACCACGGCTACAACCACGAGTACGACGATGACTACGACTATGACACAAATCACGGCACCCCAGCTTCAGACCTCCCAGAGCAAGAAGCAAGCACAAGCGCAAACAAAAGCAGAAACAAAAAAGGAAACGGAAAACGAGTCTACAGGACCTCCTACGACCATCACCCCTCCCATCGCTACACCTGCCACGCCTGTCGCTTCTCCACAGATGTTAAGCGGGACTTTGCTCGTCATGAAGATACCAGCAAGCATAGGAGAAAGAAGTTACGACAGGGGCAACAAAAGGCGCAACAGCAGGAGCAGATAAAGCATATATGGAGACAACAGCAACATGAGGTCGGGAAGGAGGAGGAGCAAGTACGACGGATGCGATAGATGCAAGGAGGACCAGGGGTGCAAGACCTGAGGTCAGGCCAGTCAGGTCGCCTACCGTAGAGGTACCTTACGTTYAAGGACCGCGAGAGAGTCAGGGCTTGAGTACAAGTGTTGCGGTGGTACGCACCACTGCAGTTCAGGTATTGTATACCGAGACTTTTGATTATTTAAAGGATACCTAAGTTTGTTGATTGCACAGGGAGACCAAACATCTTCGTATATCTGCTTATTTTTTCTCTCTTCATGTTTGTTTTGGCTTTTTGTTCTTTTTCGGGCTGTGGTTCGTCTTTGTGGCGGGCATGGAAATAATGTCTACTAAGTCTAATATTTTCAGTTAGTAGTATGTTCTGCACTTAGGGAGGGCTGTTACGATATCAATTCGATAGTGTAGGGGGAATAATCAACGACTTAGTTGTATTTACCTGCGTCCGTCCCGTCTCCTGTTGTTTTTACCTTTTCCTTCGCAGCAGCTGGAAGGAAAAACATTGTCTGGCTCCGACTGCCCCTGGCTCGGTCAATGTGACATTCAGACCACTAACAGACTGTCTCTGTCTTGCGGTTACTCGTCTGGGCTAGAAAACGCCCTCAGGGACCCCAAGCWWWGCTTGGGGTCTGGTAGATGGATTCGCGAATGCAGATGGATTCGCGAAAAAATTTAGGTACATGGCAAACCCTGCAATTTGTTAGCAAATCAATGTACAACCGTTTTTTTGCATACCCACCATAAGCAATTCGACATACACGACCGTGTGAATCCATCACGAACCACCAAATATCGATCTAGGAACTCTAGTATTTGGTATAAAATGATGCAAATGATGTAACCAGTGTAAATTTGACTGGCTGGCGCTCCTCACCGGTAAAACACCATGCTAGAAAGTGGTGATGTTCAAATCGTCGAAATTCCCAATAATAAGAATATCGACCCTGCTTTGTTAAATTGCTAGTTTAATACAGGGATGTTTACTGGGTTCAGCGATATTACATGCACGTATGCAGCGATTTTCAAAAAAAAGGTGCGACATAGTTACACTACTAATTTATATAGGCGGGGAAGTACCAAAATTTTCGCGAATCCATCTGCCTGACCCCGTGCTGGCACGGGGTCAGACTGCGGCGTTTCTAGCCCTGACGAGTATAGCGAGCTTGCATGCTAAGGCGTTGCCATTGATGACCGATTAGGAAGGCGGGGGACCAATTGGAACATTTCATTGGTCAATGGCACCCCTGCTGCAACCAGGACCAGGACCAGCATGGAAAAATGGAAACCCTGTCTCCCTAAGCAATGCTGCCGCACTCAGGTACACATCAGTACTGGTAAGTTCGTTAGCTCAGTACATACAGGGGTTTTAGACAAAGGGGGGTTATAGGGGTGAAAACTAGTAAAATTACGTATTTGAGGCCCATAGAGTAAGAACAGGGACAACAGAGTTACGGTGAATTAGTCGATTTACTATACTAAAATCTAGGAATTTTGAGTACTATTTCGTAACCGTAACTTCGAATAGGTTACCTCTAGAAGCTGGTATGCCTACCCTTTATAGCAATGACCGCCTGCAGCCTTCTAGGTATCGAATACACTAGCTGTAGTAGGTAGTCTGCTAGAACCGCCTGCTATGCCTACTCGATTACAGACTTAAGGCTATTCCTAATTGGCCGTACTAGGTATTTACGCTTAATCTAATTCTTCATCTAAGACTAAACGTTTTTAATAGGGTTGAGATTAAGGGAATATAAAGGCTAAAGGACAACCGTTGTACTACTAAAGGCCTAATTTATAAATACCTTTATTAACTTCGAATTATAAGATAGGGTATTATCCTATATAATGATAAAAAACGAATTTTGCTACTAAAATTACTATAAAAGAGGGAGGATATGCTTTTGGTAAGCAGCGTTATTAATTATACCCTATTCCTTATAATTCTAGAATCAAAAAGTGCCCTTTTTATTGCCCGTAAAGTAAGCTCAAAATATTTATTTATAAAGTCATAATTTAATTTTAGCGAAATCGTCGATTTTTTCGTCTTTAAAAAAGGTAATAAAGTAACGGCCTTTATTAAAGTTATTTACTTACATTTTATTAAACTAAATCCAAGATTCTTATTTGAGAGAAGTAAAGTTAGTGTATTATATAGCGAATTCGAAGTAGAAGCGATAGGTCTTATTAAATAGAAGGAGGCGAATCGATTATTTAATACGGCGGATACCCTAAAGCTCTATAGTAGCCTAAATAGCATAGCGACCGTAATAGTTAAGTTTGGGTATACGCCTCCCTAATTCCTCTTACGATAGGAACCTCTTCAATTTTATAAGAGTATTTATATAGCGAATAAGAACTTCTAATAAGGTTAGCGGAATAGTATAAGGCTTACCCTTAATTCTACGGTACTAAAGGATAGTTTTGTTGAAGTATATATATTAAATTTGCCAGACAGTAAGGTTAAGGGCTATAATAATATCCTTATAATTTATTTTCGTATGCGTACGAAGTACTTTATAAATAATACGCTCTTTATATATAGTTGGTACTAATTTTTACTTACCCTTAGGGGATAGATAAAAAGTAAAAGATAATTTAGCCGTATTAATCGATAAGAAGAACTAGTTAGTTAAAGTAGGGGCGCTTAACAATAGTAAGGAAGGAGGCTCTTATTACGGCGACAATAAGAGTAGCGCGTAACTATTATTATAGGTTCATTTTAGTTAAAGAAGGGTAGGGCCTTCGAAGCTAGGTAAAGATAATTGTAAACGAGGTACTAGGGATAATAGTTAGTAATAAATAACGTATAATAATAATCTGAAAAGTAAATACACTAACTTGGTATAGTGGCGCGGCGCGCTCTAATAATAAGGAAGATCTATACGTTGTACAGCAAACTTACTACCTTACTACCGTATACATTGCAACTGCAATTAGAATTACCCGCGTAGACGAAACTTTCGTTATCATTGATAACGTGTTACGAACTTAAGCGACACAAGGGCTGACCAAGCCATCGGGACGCGACAGCACTGGCAGAAATGGTTGAGTGTAACCTCAGACGGGGATTGGCCGGAAGGGCGCTCACTGTAGAAGAGTGCTCACAACCTGTAGAAGAGTGCTCACAACGAGCCAATGCTCACGGTG
>RANZ01000390.1:0-35568 GCA_009805285.1 Neurospora terricola FGSC 1889 | reverse complement strand
TATACTAATTAGTACGACTCTAGTATTTTTAGTATACTAATTAGTACTMAAAATACTAGAGTCGTACYARTTCRTACTMATTTRTACTAATTCGTACTAATTYRTACTAATTCGTACTAGAGTAGTACTAATTARTATTTTATTTTTACYAATAACTTTACARGTATTAAATATTKTTAAAAACTGTTAACAGTATTAATACCAGCTCGTTTTCTAGTATATTTTACATACTAATACTATTTTGGAAAATACTAAACGTACTCGAGTACGTACTAAATACTAGAGTACTAATGAGTATTAGTACGGGTCAAATACTAGACTCGAGTAGTACTAATCCCAACTCTGCTCTCATTCTGAAGTAGACAGGAGGTACCTCTAGACAACGAACCCTCATCGAAGCCGCAACTTACCTGTAGACGTGCACTTGGGAAGGAAAGTACTACACAGTCATAAGCCCGTGCCCTGGCGGCCACTCACTGCTGGGCATCTGCTGCTGGTTTTCCCATTCACCGTCACTCCCGGCAAGTAGGTAGGTACATTCCTTCTTCTCTGGGCTGCTTCCTTCAAGTTGCTCCGTGGGTATCTCCCGTCATCTCCTGGCACAGAATCAACCGCCCAAACTTTCCTCAGTCGCCTTTCAACCTTCATCAAACTCTCTTCCATTCACGTCGTTGTCGCCCACCCGCAAAGTCACCGTTGCTGAACCCGTGTTCAAATCTACAGCCATGCCGCCCCTGACCCCCGAACAAAGAGCTTATATGGATTCCCTGCCCCGTTCACTTCGGCGGTTTCTCGTCTTCTCGTCCTTCGCGACCGCTGTGACCCTGGTCGGTGAGTCGTCTACAACCCAGTCGAATCAAACGAAAAGTTCCTATCTAGTATCTATTCTGACAACTTGTGTTACTCTGGCTTTAGGCTACGTGCTCCTGGCTTACATCTATTGGTGGTCTCCCGGATGGTCGGTCTCGGAAAGGAAGGCAGTCGCGGYGCTGATCCCCTATATCAGCACCCTCCACATTCTCTCCTTCATGGTTGCGAGTATCGGTGCAATCATTGCATGGCACATTCAATGGGAAGTCAGAAACTTGGCGCCGGTAAGTCTTGACATGTCTCTGGTTTCTGACAAAAGCAATTGCTGACATGGTGTTCAAGGCTCGTGCTGGCTGAGATGGGGGGGGATTTTCTAGTTCAAATGGGTGTTAGATGTTTCCCGGGTTGGGTCAAGTGTTTGGTGTCGTCCGGCGAAGAGTAGTAAATTAGAGGGAAGACAGCAAGGGTCACCCAATACACTCATCATCATTCCCATCTTTCGTGATTGATCTGACAATATACAGTGGGTAACATTTAAAAACGCACAACTTGGAATTTCCCCCGCAAAGCCCACCAAAAAGTTACCTTTGCCACTCCGCGATTCAACCACTCTACTATACTCTAAACCAAATGCACTTATTAAAGATTAGACTTGTTAATAAACTTTAAGGATTATGAAACTCTTGAAGAGTTTTGGTTATTATTGGTAGAAGGAGAGTGGTTTTCATCAGAGGGCGAGGTTATCAAATTAGTTATAGCGGGCTTACAGTGGCTTACAGTGGATAGAAAATCGGGTTTCCCTTTTACTACTAAGTATAATTCGATGTAACTTACCTATTTCTTGAGTAAAATAAAAGCAAGAACCTTTATTTTAGTGGTCCCATAAATTACTTCATATACTAAAATTTATAGATTACTGAGACATTGGTGGTGTTGTTGCTTTGAGACGTGAAAAGTACGTGTTTTGCAGAGAAATGACCGGTTGTGCGTTTATTTGTGTCACCTATTGTTCACGGTGTAAACCTCGAAAGACCTTATTATTCGCACTTTGTACCCTTGTGTCGGGCAATTCTTCGGCAGCAACGAGGCCAATATTCGGCTGGGGGAGTGGCTGCTTCAAACCCCGACGACTCCGACGAGTAGTGGCAGTGACGAGGTTATGGGACTTCTACAAGGGGGGAATATAAGACCGATCTTCACCCCTTTCACTCTCATTCCAGGACCACAAATAATGTTTGGCCATGTTCGTCGACGCTTTGTCTTGCTCCTTTGCTTGGGAAAGCCTGCCCGTACCCTGCGATTTCCTACACATACCTACCCTATTTCTCACAGCCAACCGGCGTTTTCGCCTTATTCAGGCGACGAATTTCAGAAAGAGGTATTCAAGACAGCGTTCAGGCCATACTGTCCTACTTCGAGCCTTAGTTTTCTTTGGAGCGGGAGTCTTCAACTGCAATCTCTGGGAGTCAGTTTCAACGGATGTCGCTTTGAATGAAATTGGGAAGTAACTCACTGATAACAAGGTTGGAATGAGTAGTATCAGAAAGGAAACCTCTTTGGCTTTGGGATTAGCGCTAGTGACGTTGGGATATGATGTTTCGGGGGTAAATTTAGTCGTGGTGGTGAAGAATTGTAAAAGATTTGTAGGGTATGTCTAAGAAATCATCGGGTGCGGAAAGGGTTTCCCTTTGCGAATGACAAACGCCCAAACATCCGCATATATCCTTTCAGCCTATATATCCCCATCTTTCCCTTCCTACCCTGCCCTAATCCGTCACATCTGCGGCTATCTGCCCTATTGCCAGGTACCTTGGGTTTGTGGCGAATGGAAGGGCGGTGGCGACAAAGTCAGGGACCTGTCTAGGCTTCTTCAAGCTGCTCGCAAAATCTTTGGATGGCGGGGAAGATGACATCTGTTTGGCCCAAATCAGTCCCGTTAGTTCCATTCTCATCGAGAAATATCCTGGTTTGATGGGTTTGCGCAAACTATCGTGCAAGGTAAGATGCGAGGACRCGAAGACGTACCAAAAGTATAATCCCATCCACATTGAATCCACACGAGGCCGCTCGCGAGCATGATACTCATGAGTGCCGACCCCTTGCCGTCGCCTCCCTTACACAAGCATTTGTAGTCGTGCATGTCACCTTTTGGTGTAGGAATTAAGCAGGTGCCATAGTACCCATCGAAATCGGTGAGTATTCTACCAGCCAGACCGAGGGCGTCCTCGGTACACCGCGGTAGGTTGGAAAAGTCGGGAAGTTCGGGGTCTGGGGTAGCAACGAGGTCAATATTCGGCTGGGGGGGGGTGGCTGCTTCAAGGTCCGACGAGTAGGGGCAGTGACGGGGCCTTCGTTGGAGAAGTCGGGCACCTCTTCGGCAGCGACAAGGTCAATAGTGGCAGGAGGGTCTTGCGTTGGAACGTAGCGTTCCAACAGATGGCCATGATCAGTGCCCGTGGTATCGTCTTCGTTCAACAGCGTGCGGCAGAAGTTTCTCATCTCGGGGAAGACCACATCTGTTTTGTTCGAATGAGCACGTTAGTTTACTTGGGCATATTTCGATTCGATTGTTTTGCGCGGAGTATCTCGCGAGGCACGAATGCACGAAGACACGAAGACGTACCGAAGGTATAATCCCACCCACACTCATGCCAGACATAGCCGGCTATAAGCGCCATGTCGATGATTGCTGACCCCTCGCCGTCACCCCCCCTACACAAGCATTTGTAGTCGAAGAAGGTATCATTGCTGGTGGTGACGACGCAGTACGCGTACTTTCGCTCCTCGTTAAACTCGATTCCGGTCATTGCCCTCGCAGTATGAGGCAAGTAGGCTTTGGTGCAGTCGGAGAGGTTGTACTTGGACAAGTCAAGTTGGGCAAGTTGGGCAGTAACGAGGCCGGTAAGGGCAGCGCCGGTGAGGGCAGCGACTGTGAGAAGAAACTTCATGGTAGCAACCTCGAAGATAATGGGAGCTGATGTGAAAGACTCGGGGGCTTTGCGGTTGAAGTTGGAAGGAGGAAGGAAGCAGAGGGAAGGAGGTGGGAAAGTTGGATGGTCCCTGCTATTTAACACTGACTGTGGATTAGGGAATGCAGGTTGCTTGCCCTGGCCCTTTCCATTGCATGCACTGTTCCCGCTTCTTGTGATTTTCGGAGGCTAATGGAAAACCGAGTGATGCCGGCACAGTCGGGCATAGATACCTTAAAGAGCAGTCGGTTGCAGGATGTCCGGGACTCGCGCTTGCCGGGTAGGTAAAAGGCAAAAAAAAAACCGCCCCAATGCATCCAAGTCGTGCATCATCCTCCTACAGTTCTTGCCCTGCCGGCTTCCTAACACCGCATGCAGTTATGCAGTACCTCAATAACCGGGTCAAGACTCATGGCACAGTCTGTGCATTGAAATACTATCGGTTACTATCGCCCATCATGTTGGCATCACATCGGCATAACATCGGCTCAAGATGGTGAATGCATCGGATTTCACTATCACGGTCCAGCAGAGGGAGTACTTCAGAGTTCAGTCATGGGCCAACAACGACTACCAAGTTCCGAGCAGCTTGTTGGCATCGAACTTTCACCAAAACATCCCGAACATTTATTTCGTGGGTCCACGCTGACGTCGATATCAACCTCAAGATGCGAGTGCAGGCGTTAGCAAGTGCAACCGCCTCACACGATCCAAAGATAACGCCCACTTGAGATGGAAAGAACTGAACTACACCAGTCCATGAAGGCATTTGCAACTCACGGAACCAAAAGCCCGGAGATGAAAGATGCCACTAGCGGGGTAAAACTAGTATTTCTAAGGAAGGAAGCAACGGCAGCAGGACCGTCAGTCATGGAGGTTGGAGCAAGTGGCTTTATTGGCGGGAAGGGACGTTCATTGAATGATACCTATTTTTCATCTTCTGTCAGCGCCTTACCACAGAATCAGCCACCAACACTCGCTGACATCGCCTTACCTCCTTTGGTCGAACTGTTGTTCAGCCAAATCGCTGTCGCCCGCCCGCTCTGCTCGCCCCGTGACGACCCTCTCACGATGGGCGGTCGCTGGTCGAACATAGCCACGGTCCTCGACTCACCACTCCTCGCCCAACTCGCAACGTTCAACACTCAACCCCCAACGCTCAATACTTCCAGGTTGTAATATTACCTACCCCTCGCCTTTTATCCCATCTCCATTACCGCTACCTCAACTTCCTACCCCCATCGCTGTTTCACCCCTCATCGACCGCCCGTCTCGCTCCTTCCCGACCCTCAGGACGAGCGAGTTGAAGAATTGAGGTGGGGCACCATCGAAGCCGCCGGTGGAAGTTTCCACAATCTTTTGAAGTCTGTTTCAGGATGAAAAGAACTACACCAGTCCGTAAACGCATTTGCAAGTGTGACCGCTCAAGTCATTCAAGAAATGGGGCCGGGTTTTGACGCCTAATTTCTTAAGCGTCTTACTCTCTCCTTTTTCATCCAAGAACGCATCTTGTACATCATCAACGGTGCTACGTCCAATATATATGACTGAATGGAAGTTTGTTTATCTGATTTGTCCTCCGGGATGAAACGTTTTGTCTGCTTGAGAAGTTATCCTTGGATAATCGCAGCATTACATCCCGTTCCCATTCTTGGAACATCGCCAAAGCTATTCGGCCCTCGAAACCTCTTTTCAGTCGATATCACGGATAGCTCGGGACCAAGCGGCCATTCATTGACCGCGCGTACCACGTACACGGGCACCAGTTGCACCGGAAGATACGTCACCCGCTAGTGCTCGCTGGCGCCAGTAGTTGTCCGGTACCGGTTGAACGTCACAGGCGACTCGACTCGCTATAAAAGGGGGAAGACTCTCGATATAGTGTATGTGGCCAACGTTCTTCTCAATTCACCCCCTGCCGCGCATCATGGCCTTGGAGGAGGAAAGAGGCTAACATCTTTCGCAGCGATGATTACCCGTTGCTCGGCCAGTCTCTGTTCTCGTACGGGAGTTTCCCGGGGCTTTTCTTTTTGCCCCTAGGGCGGCATCCCCTCACTCCTATCCACAACGACCAGCGCCTGGAAATGCTTACAAAGATGGTGCGCGACCTGTATAGCACAAGATTCGGTACTATACATCGCCAACGTCACTGGCGGTTTAGCGATGATGCCTTCGACACGGGCTCAAGCTATAGGAGCCACATCGCAGCTGGATACGCCAACAAACCCGATTTTCAGGAAGAAGGGCCGCTCCCTTGCAAGATGAACTTCGAGTCACCAATGGACGACATTATCGAGACTTACCAGGAACTGGCCTTTAGAATTTCGGTGTTGGCGGCGATTGATACGAATAAAATCCAGCGTGCCCAGTACTTGAGCGAAAGAATCGAGCGACAGTCGTTGGGTGACAGCGACCGGAGCCACATTGCAGCCGGGTACGCCGACAGACATGATATCCAGTGGGACAGTGAGCACCCATGCAAGTTGGGGTTCAAGTCGCCTATGGACGACATTCTTGGGATGTACCGGCAGTTAGCCCTGAGAGTTTCAGTAATCGCAGCGATCCATACCAACGAGACCCAATGCGTACCGTATTTCAGCGAAAGGATCGAGCGACAATGGTTGGGAGACAGCGAGCGGGCGTCATTCTTTTACATTATGGCTCTAGCCACTGGCATCGCCGGGATCCTGACTGTTGTTCTCATTCATAGGGGCTGCTGGAAGCTGAAAAGGGTCTTCTCCGGTCCCCGATGATGTCTACATGGCCCACCATTGTGTGTTGTTTCGATGCCTGGAGCCCTATTGAGCTCTTCAATGCCGTCGCCCATTGCCTCCACAGCCCCCAAAATCCTCTACAGGTCTTGGCAAGGGCCGAGGACAATGCTTCGGCCTCACGGTTGAAGAAGTTTGTCCACGAGTGGGACGTTGAGCAGGATGAGCAGAAGCCCTTAGTTTATAGAAAGGGACAAGACGGTAGTTGGGGGTTGGAAGTTAAGGTGGAGGAGTATGAGTTGGAGGAGCAGCACCAACCTGAAGAGAGTGATGTGGAGGGTGGGATGAATGCTTGAAAATAGCGTGGCGAGAAACTCGGTAGAGTTGGAAGTGTTATTGGGGAGTGTATAGCCTTATCAAGGCAACCAGATAGCCTTCGACCTTTGTACGTTATATGTACTTCTAGACTTTGGGGCGAGGAGGTTTCTTACTATTTAGATTGTTTTTCCTTTTATATTGGTTCGCTGTTCAAGAAAATTATTGGTCGGACCTTCTTAAGACCGAAGAAGCTATCTCCCGAATCATATCTTCATCTCTCGCTTTGTGAATGAGACCCCAAGCGGTACACCTGCGAGCTGCCCTGTCAACGATCTCTGGGCTCCATCCTCCATGCCTTATGCCTGCCGTACTTGTGGTGCCTCCTTTACCTCAAGAAACCTTCTTTTTGCTCACCTTAACAACCATGGACACTGTCGTCCTTCTATCCTGGTCAACAGCAATAAGAAGACAAAGACGTCTTGGATCAATAACACCAGCTGGCGCAGTGCGATGATGGACTTTGGAGTGTTCAAAGACTTCATGAACAAGATGACTGCCGTGGCCTCCGCAGCTTAAGCTCCCTGTCCCCTTTTCTTTTTTCCTTGCTTTATTTCATTACCCCTAATAACCCCCCTTTTCGATTTTTCAACGATTTCAGCACTTTCAGCTTGCTTCTCTTATTCCGGTCTGCCAGATACCTGACAGCTCGTTACAGCTCTTGCCAGCTCCCGGCACTTCTTCCCATTCATCCATGTAACGAGCTCGCTTCTAGATTTATCTGCAGAGTTGGCACTTTTTGCTGTGCCCCCTTTTGATCTTTCTTTCCTTTCTTTTCTTCACAGCCGTTAGTCACATTTGACAGCTCTCTGGCACTCATGTACAGCTCCCTGCCAGCCGTTGGTTCGTACCACACAACAACTGTCCTCTGTTTACTTCGCCGATTTACCCCTTTTTGCCCTCTTTCTTTCTCACTGTCGGCAATATCAACACCCTGCTCTCATGCCCTCGCTTCCCTGGCAGAGACTTCATTCTCTCTAAGACCCCTTCGGCTGCTCGGAATTGAACGGACTTCTACCGGCCAAATCGATGCATCCCGTTCCGCTCCGGAGCACCCCGAAGACCTAGACATGATCGGAGGAGACTTGGATCTTTTCGGAGACCTGACGGTTAGGTCCATTGAGGACAATGGTTCCTTTTCTTGTGAGCCGGCATTTGATACAGGAACCGAGGGTTCCAGCACCTTGTAGAATAGTCTAGCTTAGGTAGTCATGGAGGCTCTGGTCCAGTCAAAGGTTCTTAGATCTTTGTGCCAGCCCAGTATATAATTGGGCATGGCATCTGCCTTCCAGAGCTTCCTCTTCTTGTTAGCAATCATCACTCTTTACAATACAATATTTTCACATACACTCTACCGCTTCCACATCAACTCCACGCACGCCCAAAAACTCCCCAGGTACGCCCTTCAAGTACACCTCCTTATAACACTCAAGAAAAAAGATTCCGTACTCCTATTTGCATTAGCTTTCGTCTTTAATATACACTTTTCCGTCCATTCCCTAAGATTATTTGACGTTATCCTACCTCCTTTGGTCTTATTGAGAAAGTGTACTAGATAGTACGTTATGTTCGGTAGGTACTTACCCGTCCTTTTTCGAATCMGACGGTAAAATAGGACTAGTTACAACTATGTGGATAAATGGCAAAGCGAGTGCCAGGAAGCTGGCAAAAGCTATAACGAGCTGGCAGAGCTAACAGGCTGGAAGCAGAGAAGCAAAGAAACAAGCCCAAGAGTGCCAAATCTGCATACCTACCTAGAAATGTGAAAGTGGAATATTAGGGGTGATGAAGTAGGGAACCAAGGAAAAGTAGACAGCCTCAAACTGCAGAGGCCACGGCAGAAACTTGAAGCTTGCTCGCGTTTGTCTTTGAACACGCTAAAGTCCATTGTGTTGCTGGGTGGTCATCAGAGAAAGCAGCAACGTCTTCATTGCAAGGGAACACGGCGGGGAAGCTGCTGGGCGGGCCGCGGGGGAAAGTTGTTGTTTCGGGAGTAACGGAAACGGGGCCGGGGTCTGGGATAGGAGCTGGAGCTTGTGCTGGGGGCCGAGTTGCAGAGAAAGCTGGCGAGGGGGAACGAGTTGCTTTGAAGGCTTGGGGTGGGCCGCAGGGAAGCTGGGCGGCCACTAGAGAAAACAACAACGTCCTCGTTGTTGATGAAAGCTTTCTGAAAGGGAGCACGGTCGAGAAGTTGCTGGAGAGGTGCGGAAGCGCTTGAAAGAGTGGGGGATGGCTGGCGCAAACGGGAAATGGCCGTTTGAAGTGGTCGTTTGAGAGTGTCGTTACGGTCGCTTTCTCAAAGAGAAGAGAAGAGAGGAGAAGAGAAGAGGGGAGAAGAAGCCTGGCTCGTGAGAGCGGTCGAGAGGCGCGCTTGAGGGCTTGTTTTGGTCGTGAAGAGTGACTGCTGGAATCACAAAGCGAGTACCTGAATTCGTCGCTTGGCGAAGGAGAAGTTGAGAGGGGACGAGGCACGTTCACAGATCAGAACTTGAAAAAAAACCTGACTGTGACCATTCTCTTGAAAAGAGCCTTGGTGTGATTGACGTTGCAGCTGGTGAACTTGTCGTTGAATGCGGGACGAGTGTCTGAAGTCGCCGCTGGCTGGGTTGGATAGGAAGTTCTAGTGATCTGACGGATCTGGTGACGAGTGTCCAGTCAAGGATTCGGCTGGTGATAAGGACGGCGGTTGAGAATCGAACGCGCGTTCGTAAATGAGGTCTTCACGGTTGTCGTTCTTTTATGGTGACCTAGTCGGCTGTTGAGAAACGAACGCGCACGAGGTTGAGCTGGCTGGTATGATTTGAGGTAGACAAGCTAGAAGATCAATACCATCTTATAGTTGCAGCTATCACTTGATACGGAATAAGTATCGGAAGCGTCACGATCCAGTACCGAAGCGGGAAATACGAGTTGGAAATATGAGTTGTTTGTGAGATAATGCGCACATATCCTTTTAGTATATATATCCCCGTCTTTCCCTCCGTACCCTGCCCTAATCCGTCACATATGCGGCTCTCTGCCCCATTGCCAGGTTTAGGTACCTTTGGGTTTGTGGCGAGTGGAAGCGAGGGCGGTGGCGACAAAGTGAGTGAGGGACCTGTCTTGTAGGCTTCTTCAAGCTGCTCGCGCAAAATTTTTGGATAGCCGGGGAACGTGACATCTGTTTTAGCCCAAATCAGTCCCGTTAGTTTCCATTCTCATCGAGAAATATATATCATGGTTGCATAGTTTTGCGCACACAAAGTAGGTATCGTGCAAGGTAAGGTAAGATGAAGCGAGGAACACGAAGACGTACCGAAAGGTTGTGTACAATCCCACCCACAATCAAGACAAACATTGTCCGTTTAGAAGCCCCAGAATTACAAGTAGTAACCCCAAGCAGCCACCACCCCCACCTACACAAGCATTGTTCGTAGTCGAAGAAGGTGTCCCGTCGTTTCCTTTGGTGGTGACGACGCAGTTCGCAGTATGTTGACGCAAGTAAGCTTCGGTAGAGTCGGAGAGGTTGTACTTGGACCAGTCAAGTTGGGCAGTAGTAGGGAGGCCGGTAGAGGCACATTGTCCGTTTAGAAGCCCCAGAATTATAAGTAGTAACCCCAAGCAGTCACCACCCCCACCTACACAAGCATTCGTAGTAGTCGAAGAAGATGTCACGTCGTTTTTGGTGGTGACGACGCAGGCAATATGACGCAACAAAGCTTCGGTAGAGTCGGAGAGGTTGTACTTGGATAAGTCAAGTTGGGCAGTAGGGAGGTCGGTAGGGGTAGCGCCGGTAGGGGCAGCGCCGGTAAGGGCAGGGCCGGTAAGGAGAGCGCCGATAAGGGCAGCAACGGTGGAAAGAAACTTCATGGTAGCAACTTTGGAGATGATCAGAGATGATGGGAGATGATGTGAAAGATACGGGGGGCTTGGTGGTTGAAGTTGGAAGGAGTAGGGAAGAAGAGGGAATGAGGTAGGAAAGTTGGAGGGTCCCTGCTATTTAACAAGATTGGAGAAGGTGATGATAAGAAAGAGAAAGATGTGCTGGATTTTCACAGTAAACCTCGCCCTTATATACACGACAATCAACTATACGCTGCCCTGGTTCTGGGTGCTTAGTCAACACGGACTTCGTCATCTACCCGAGTGACCGGCGGCGAGTAACCGACGAAGTATCAGGGCCATTCCAACAGAGATAGGGACCTCAACACCATGCCAAGCATCACGACATTACTGGCTTACTGCGCTCTGTGCGTTTCGTTATGCCAGTAAGCCAGCATATCGTAGAAACTCGGTTAGTTGGCAAAAAGCTATCCCTCTTTGAGCGCCCGACAGTAAGCACAGGAAGCAGCATACGTCTGTACATATGTCCACTCGGTTAGTGAAAGCTCTACAACACTGCCCAACACTATCTTGCCTGCGTTTCAAAGTACAGGCTCGGACTTGAGCGTTACAGATCTGCCAGCGCCCTGTCTGATATCCAGGTTTTTCAGGCATTACCGCAATGACTCGGGGGATAGCTTTTCAGGTTCCTTGGAAATCAGGCATGGTCTGCAAGCATACCTACTGCAACATTCATGCCCACCAGAAATTCTATGCAAGACGGTGATTTTGAATGTCCCCACCTTCCAGCGCCCTTGAAACGACAGGGGAAAAAGAGAGGGCACCAGAAGAATCGAATTTACAGTGCTCCGGGGAGGCAACACGTCTCCCCCTCCATTTTTGGCGGGCACTAAATGCACATATTCGAGCAGTGTGCTTGCAGACCATGCCTGATTTCCAGGGAACCTAAAAAGCTATGCCCCGAGATTATACGGTATACAGCTGCGGACCCTGCACGGTAAGGCAGGACCAGGCAGGCTTCCCCATACTGCACTACAGCGGATTCCGAACTGGACCTTAGTCTCAGGAGGACATATAAAATATTGTGATTTCCAACTAGGTTCAGATGGACAACAATGATGAAGGGGCAGCTGTATTTATACCCCTTTCGCTGCCCAAGTCCCGGGAAGCATGGTAGGGAAGTACCTACCTACCTAAGCCATATCAACACCAGCTGCTAACGCCAGGAAGAATCTCTCAATCCGGCTGAACACCTACTCTACCGCATACCCATGCAGTACGAGTGGCTATACCGTCCGGCAGCTCTTAGAGAACGGCAAAAACGGAGGGAGACATCTACCTCCCGAATTCTGATAAAGCTACACTCGGCGCACTCGGCGCACTCGGCGCACTTCCAAAAACTCCTCATGTACGCCCTCAGGTACACCCCATCATGATGACACTCAACAAACACCGAAACCTTACTTCCGGATAAACTAGCTCTTTTTTTTCTCATATATAATCCCCTACCCATTTTCGGCACGTTCAACAACACTTTGACTCCTCCTCTGGCCATGTTGGCAAAGAGTACCGTAGTAGATAGTCAACTCTGTGTTCGGCACCTACCTACCTTACCCTGCCTTTCCTGCCACACTGCTTCTAGACAGACTACCTCTAGACGACAACTTGCAGCCAAGGTACAAAGGTTTTGAAAGAGCAGAAGTGATAGAGACTTACCTATAGAGCAGGTTATCTCCAATGGTGTCTTTTTCTTGATTTTATCAGAGGTAAAAACACGACGGGAGTGTGGTTACTGTTCTTCTGGCGCCTCGGAGAAAATGGGTGCACACACATGGGGTGTTATTGGGGCCTAGAACTAGACTCTAGGGGTGCGTCGAGTGGTTGGTAGCCCTTTTGATATCAGGGGTAGGTAAATAGTGTCATCGCTGGAATTACCCGCCAACCCGCCAACCCGCCAACCCGCCAACGGTTCCTGCATGATCACCATCATCCCGAGTAGTACTTGCCGAGTGCTCCCCGCTCCCCGACTACCTACACTAGCCTGCATCTCGCGCGTGCCGTATTGTTTGAGAAAGTTATACCACTGAAGGTGATGGCGTCTTGATAAGGTGAATCATCACGCCATTGGAATCCTAGGTGTATTTCGATTCTGGTACCTACGGTATGTTGGTCGACTCGTGAGATTCTGTGATGGAAGAAAGAGAATGCAGGGACTAGATAGTTACACCAGGAGGGGGGTAGTAGTATCACGGGATGAATATTAGAGAGTAGAAAGAAGGGAGGTGCTGAGAATGTGTTTTTGTTATTGCTATCTTCGCTAATGGTCAAGTCTCGACCAAACCCGTTTTCTGCCTGTCACATATACATACTGCAACAACACATGATTCGGAATAGTCAAATTGATGATAAGAATTCCAATCCCAAACCACCTAAAAGAACTCCAACCGGCCCAGGCCCAACCGCAACCGCAACCGCAACCCACCCCCCTCTCTTTCTTGGTTCCGCGCTTTGCTTTTTGTGCCGCCGCCGCCGCTCGAAAAAAAAAAAAAAAAAAAAAAAAGGACAAGACAAGACCAAACCAGACCCTTCTTTGGTGCCAAATGTTTCCCAATGTCTGTAGAAAGAACCCACAATTTCGTAAGTGTAGCGTAGCGCAGTTTGTGGTAGTAGTAATAAGGGGTATTATATATCAAACGTCCTTGCGTATGTGTGTGTAGTCTTTCTTTATCCTCCCCAATTTGTCCGTCTCCTAGTGAGTCTGGAAAAGACTCTTCTCGGGACTAGGATCCTCATGTTTGGCCGTGCTTCCCTTCCCCCTCCACGTGCTGACAGCCTGGATGTTGGCCTTGTAAGTCTGCACCTCGGTTCCATACGCCCTCGGTGTCAGCTTGATCAGCGTGTGAAGCGGCACGGGAACCCAGGGGCTTTCTTCCTGCGGTTTTTGCATAAAGTACGCATATATGCAGCGGATGACGGCCTGATGCGAGATGATGAGAATGTCCTCGCTACGCTCCAGCTCCATGATGATGGGCTCCAGTCGGATCACCACGTCGCGGTAGCTTTCACCTCCGCGATACCGGTAGTTGTACTTGTCTTCGTCGCGCGCTTGGAAGTCATCTGGGTACAGGTCCGCTATCTCTTGGTACGTCAAGCCGTCGCACACGCCGGCGTCGAGCTCGTCGAGGGCCTTCCATTGTAGCTGGTTGTAGTGTTTTGGTAGGTGGCGCGCCGTGGCAATGGTGCGCTTCAGTGTTGATGTCCATACTGTCAAAGGGCGGTCGCTCTGCGGAATGTTAGACTGGTGAGACAAAGGGTGCGGGGCAGGGAGTAACGTACACCAACGGATTCTACTACTAGCTCGGGGAGCTTCCGCGCGTACTCTTCACCTCTGTGCGATAGCTCGGCATCGCCACCTATGCGGCCTTCGAGATTGAACATGGACTCGCCGTGCTACAAATCGTTAGCATTCCGCCAACTGATAGGGACAAGCCGAAATACGTACCCTTGACAGCCATACTGTTCGAGGGCGGATGTGCAGGTTCATGAGGTAGTAAACAATACGACTTTGCAGGTAGTCGCGAATGCGGTTGATGATGACTTGCTTCCCCACGTTCATAATCTTGAGGAAAGTCAAATCCTCCTCGTCGCCGTCTTCGTTAAGCGACTTGTACACCTTTTCGTAGTTGCGTATGCGATTGCGGAAGTCGAGGGCCGCGGTTTCGGGATCTTGGCCCTGGTAATCGGGACTAGTGGTCTTGACGTCGCGGATGTTGGCCATGATCAGGTTCTCGTCGTCGCACTTGGACTCGACAAAGATGACCTCGATGTTATTTTGGGTCATGAGGTCGAGCACCCATTTGCGCCTCTCTTTTGTGCTATTGGTGGCATCGAGGATGCCGACGACTCCTCCCTTCTTGAACCACCTGAGCATGTCGGCTACCGCGGCCTCGGCGGCAGCGCGACGCTTGCGCTCTCCCTCCGGGTTGTTGGGTTCGAAGAAGTCGGCGGGCGGTTGGGGGGCATCTGTGCGTCTGTAGTTGCCGACATTGAATGTAGCGGCGGGGATCGAGAGCCAGGCAAGATAGCGTTGCGCTGGGAGGGGACTGGAGTTAGCAATTGGACCCTATCAAGAGAACAAGATGGATGATATAGTACCTTTCTGTGCGATATAGCTCTTTCCTCGGGCCGGAAGACCCACCATCACCACACAGATGCGCGTGTTCTCAACCTGCACGCCAATGCCATTTGTCCTAGGGGCCATGGTTGCTGATGTGCTGGTGTGCTGGGAAAAGGTCGAGGTCGAAAAAGGGCAGGAAACGCTGCGAATACATGTAGCCACCGAATTGGGCGCGCAGTCGTCGAGCTCTTGTAGTCTTGATCAAGTGTCGTTACAAGTACGGTGAAGTAGTTGATCGCGTGAGGCAAGTCGAGTTGGGGTAGTGCCAGTGACCGGGGGCTTCTTGGCTGACAACAAGGGCAGTTGGTAGGTTGGTCTTGCGCAAAGGCCGGCTTTCAAGGTACCTGTTGGACGACGTAGCAGGGCGTTGCGGGTGGAAACGTGGGGATGGAAAGTCTGGATGTCGTTGGCGGATGCGATGGAAGCGGCGGCGAGACTAGAACCGAACGGGAACCGGGGACGATCTCTGGCGAGCAATAGCAATGGCAGCGGCGAAAAATGTTGTGGAAGAAAAAGAAGAAGGGAGAGAAGAAGAAGTGGTAAGGTAGTAAAAGGGGAAGAGATGGAAGTAATAGGTGAAGAGGAGAGCAAGTTGAAGAATGGAAATGGTATTGGTACGGGATGACATTCACACGGCTATTGATCGATAAGGATAAGGTAATGGTAATGATGGATGGATGTACCCGTTTAGCAAGAGGTGCCCTGGGTCATGGCCGGTTTCTGTTACCGCATTACGTACCAGTCCATGTACGGTACTATGAAATCCGGACTCCCGTCCTCTTTAGGGATCCACAAGCACAGCTGGATAGCTTCAGTTGCACTTATTCAGAAATGTAATTAACTTTTGATGTCCAACTTTCTTATGATACCGGGGACGAGGACATGACCTTGGAGCACGTTGTCCCTTGCGGTTCCGTCACCATCGGAATTCTCAGGGAAGACGGGAATTGCGGTGGAATTACCGGGCCTGAAGCGGGCAAGCATGGGGTGCCAGTGGGCTGCATTGGCGGGCAGGCAAGGCCCAGGGGAGCTAGTGGGAGTCCACCGAGGCACCCACTGCAAGCCCACCCGAATGGGTCAACCCGGGTTGTACCTTTTTTTTCTTTCTTCGCGGTGACCGTTACGTACAAAACCGTCAGAGTGTAACATTCATTCACGATTCAACACCTCACGATGACTCCCGTCTGCCCTCAACACTTTCGGATTGATCATGAGCAGACAAACCCCCAAGATGGCATCATTTGGCTAAACATCGGAAGGAAGACTCTGCTGTGAAGCGAAGGAAAAATGGAAAGATGGAAAGACTCACAGCCAATTCACGCCAAGCATCACAGCGCCAAGGCCAGCCAAAAGGGTTCCAGCCTTCTAGGCGCTGCAGTGTTCCAAGTTCCAGTCAGCAACCAGTCGTTTCAACTCCCGACCCACCCTTCAGTCTTCACAAACCTTGCCAAGACTGGAGATGGCTGCTTCACGGACGACGGTAGGGCCCTGCCTGCTGTAACTGCTACAGTGACAAGATGCCATGACTGTTTTTCCGTCTGTGATGAAGTTGTTCACGCACGGCAGGCGACAACCGCTCGGGTGTTTGAGCTGATGTTCTAGCTGTGGACCCCGCCTGACCATCTGACGACTGTGTAAATTGCCCCTCCATTCGCTTTTGACAGATGAGTTAACTCCAGGTCCGGATTGCCAATGAGAAAAAAGTCCGAATGCATACATCTTCAGAAGTCTGGAGTTGACAACGTGGTTTTCTGAACAGCACAGGTCGGAATAAGAAATTATAAACCAGAGAATCTGCAGTACACGTGAGCAAAAAGTGAGAAGCTCTTCAGGTTCCACAGACAGACCGCCATGTTCAAACTAACCTTCTCACCTCGGGAGAAAGCAGACCGTGATCACAGGGAGCTTTTTCTTCGAAGAAACTACCTAGCACAGGGACCTGGGTGGGGGTTCAAAGGCGGTATGTTATAAAAAGTCTTTCCCTAACTTGATACAGTTAGCTAATGGCGCTTGGCGCGTTAAAGAAAGACTTGAAAGAGAAAACGGCAACACCGATCTCGGGGTCTCTTCCCGCTCGCCCGTTGACGTTCAGCTTTTATCACGGTCTGCACGGCAACAACAACAACCCCGGATGGCGGAAGCGCACATGCACTGATGCACTGCATCATCTCATCCTACCTTTCCCAACACACGAGGTGGTGGTGGCCAAAGAGCAACATTGAATGTTCGTGGGGAATCAACGGAAAAGACAATTTCAGCGAGAACTCCCAAAGCCCATGAACTCGGAACACCCGAAAAGCAATCATGACGTGCATTTGCCCCCAGGCGGAGGCCGCGGAGTTAGGTGGTGTAACGCTAACAGGCAGAGACAGAAATTCCTGGGAAAAACATATCAAACCTTCAAAGATTCCACGAGGGACAATGATAACATCGACTTATCAATGCGTCCACTTCCATCGTGATCATCTTCGACCTGTTTTACTTGCCTTGCTTGCCTACATGGTTGTCACTCTGCAGGAACCTGTCCTGTCCTGTACAATGTCCCGTGGGAAAGGTAAAAGGTAAAAGAAAGTGTGGGGTACATGAACACGGATCGGACCATGTAACGAAACACTGCCAGGAACCACCGATCGCATCGAAAAGAAGCCAACCAAGACATCAGCTGAGGACAACTGAAGTGGGAGTGAAGCCATCACGGTTCTCAAACATCCCAAATTTCAGTGGGGGCAGGCAGGCAGGATGGGAAAGAGCCGCCCGAAGATTCCAAGACATTTTATATTCCTGCACTTCTGAAACTTCACCAAGAGGCAAGTGTTCACATGACTCTCTCTCGAGGAAGGGCGGAACGATTGGCGCGGTCATATGACCGGGACCCCCAAATTCGCCAAATTCTTTCCTGAACCCTGACAAACCGACCGACCGACTCCCGAACGAGTGTTTTGGAAATCTTTTTTTGCGAAGTGGAAGGCAATGATCAGGGCGGTGTGAAGAAAGATCATATGGAGAGAGGAATGGGTTTCTGAATCCACCCAGCTGTCAGGGGGAAATGGCTAAAATGTTAGTGTTATGGAGACACATGCCGCGACAGTTCATTCCAAAACGAGAACATTACATACAAAAGAGACAAAAAGACATGATAGATACGACAAGCATACACAGAAAAGATGAAAATTATCTGGAAAAGATCGATGTGTCTGTCAGTTCCGTTAACCGAGGGATTGTATCCAGTTACAGCAGGACCTACCTTCACCATGCAAATTCAGTGCTATCAGAAGGTACCTGCCTAACAGCAAGCAAGCGGGATCCCAGACCATTTCCCTATGAGCCTACACTACAAACTAGGAAACCTCTTCATTCCGATTTGCTTCCTCCAACGTCGGTTTGTCAAACGAACATGGGCTCCATCACTTCTCTTGAGGCTGAATTGATCCTGCCTCCCCTGCACAGGGAAAATCGGGAACGAACCTTCAAAGTGGASATGTTACGAAAAGTAAACGCTGCCCTACCCGCGGATATTGTGTGAATTTTTGATACGAGGTCGATCACCACGACTTGTTTACTGAAGTCTGGAGATCAACTCTATCCGCGCGAGTAGACTTCCTGACTGGGAAAGGGGCAACGGGCACATCCGAATCTCCCAAAAATTCTTTTTCAGGTCAAGTGACGACTTATGATTTTCTTCCCAAGGTGATCACCCAACCGTCCA
The DNA here is from genome assembly GCA_009805285.1 of Neurospora terricola FGSC 1889. Lineage (NCBI taxonomy): Eukaryota > Fungi > Ascomycota > Sordariomycetes > Sordariales > Sordariaceae > Neurospora > Neurospora terricola. The sequence goes on along the minus strand of RANZ01000390.1, from coordinate 16,998 downwards.
GTCGGGTGCGCGCCCCTGAAAAAGTTTACATCAACCGACGAACCGACGTCCGTTCGGGTTCGGATCGTTCCCTACCTATGCCAAGCTTCAACGCCAAGCCGGTAAACATTCGGGTGTGCCAGGACTACAGAATCGTGGGGGAGTTTACAGGGCTGGCTGGTAGAGCTTCTTTGCTTCTGGACTTTTTCATGAGCTCATGGGTTGTGTACAATGGGGGTTACATGTGGGAGTTGTTTGTTTGCTCTTCATGGTGCGCTGGGATGAGGCTCATATTCTCTGCAAAACAAAGCCCTGGGAAGGGTCTAGACAGCAAGCAAGGACTGATAGACCTCCATGGTTTGTGAGGGCTCAAGTTGACGGACCATTTCGGTTTTCATGTGTACTTGAACAACAAGCAGGGGAAACTCTGACGGCATCTTCCGAATCCTCTTCCAGACCATGACCTTTGTTCTTAGTTCAGCCGTGGAGAGTATGGGATGCTAGCTCGAAGTGCTCTATCTCTTACTAGACTTGGACGCAAGTATTAGGCTAAAGCTTGCTTTCAAGAATTGAAAGGTACCTAGTCATGACAGGCCACGGTGCTGCTTTGTCTTACTCTGGTATCCCCAACAAAGTCTTAACCTCTCCCGCCTCTCCGTACCTCCCACCCTTACCTTCTGCCCACGATCAGCCCACTAGATACCTGTCACCTTGACACCCCAAGTAAAAACCCACCACCACCAACCCCTCAACCCACGCCCTTCTCTCCCTTCTCTCCCTCCAACTAGCAAACATCATAACTAGGCAACCCACTCCCCGGACTAACAAACCCAACATCCCACCCGTCCCCGCCCTCTCCCACAATCGTTCCCACCTGTCCATTCTCCACGCACAGCGCCTCCAACGTGTCCAACTGGTTGCCGATGAAATCGGTACTGGTGCTCAACGTCGAGCACAGCGAGCAGAAGAAGGCTTGACAAGATCTGTAGGTGAAGACCAGGCAGGCGTTGGCGGTCACCACCAGCTCTTGGTTGGAGGCGAGGACTTGGTTGGTGAGGGTTGTGCAGTCGGCGGGGGAGGGGGTGGGGGACTGTTGGTTGGGGGTGGTTAGAGAGGGTTGAGAGGAAGGGGGTGGGGTGGAGGTTGGGGGGTTTGAGGGGGGATGGGAGTGCGAGGGAATGGAGGACGGAGTGTGGAAGGGAATGGGAAAGGGAGAGAAACGTACAGAGTTGTAACATTCGAAGAAATCGGCTGCTGAGACTTGTCTGCGGAGTTGCTTCAGAGCTTTGAAGCTTTCTCTTCGCTTGGAGAGACCGGCGTCGATGTACTGATCGGGAAGCTTCTTAAGGGTGACGGTGGACCGCTGGAGAGTGGCCTTGTCGGTTGAGGTCTTGTATTCGGCCGGGCCATTGGCGGGTTCCGACGCTGGATGGGAAACGTAGGAGTCGGAGAACTTGCCGGGTCGGTAAGTCTGTTTGCGTGGGAGCTTTGCAGCGCGGTCGTTGAGATTGATGGTTTCGCGGGCCACGGCCAGGCCGGCGAGGTAGGTGAAGAGGAGGATGAGCTTCATGGTGCTGTCTTGTGTCGGAGTGGTCGTTGCTTGTGCTGCTTTTCTGTGATCCAGTAGACAGGCCGCTGTTGTTGTTCTGTCGATGAGGATGCTGAGGTGAAGAACGACTGAGCTCTTATACTTGCCTCCGTCTTTCTCTTCCTCTCATTGTCCCTCGACTTCAAGTCTCACGGACTGGCATCCTTAGACCAGATCGTAACCAGGCCTTTGGTACGTTACCTCTGCGCATCCTGTAGTTCCTGGTCGAGGTCATCATCGATATTGCGGCTGATGGTAGGACCTCAAGTCCGGTACAGGGAATCTGGACGTCGGTCATGAGCATCATTTCCCCACAGATCCAATACCCAGCTTCAACACCATCACGTCCATGAGGAGCTGCCTGTTAAGGACTGCTCGTGACGCCTGCGAAGCCAATAATACCACCCCGACCGGCCTGAGCCGTGTCTACGCCTCCTGGGGCGCCACTTGGCAGCAGCAGAAAGACGGGGAAGTGAGATACGGTGTGCGTCGAAATCCATCAAAAAGGTGGTTTCTGTCCAAGAATCAGACGTTCTTGTCCGAGTTTCTGTTATGGGATGCCCTGGGTTGTTTCTGTGATGTCCGTCCGTCCTGCAAGGCTAATGACATGGTGTACAAGGACCTTGTCCCAAGAGAGTGCTGAATAAGGTCATTGAGACCAGGTTATATTCATAGAAATTAACTGCCGTGCTGATACCTCCCATTGGAACCATTCTCAGCGTTAGAACGTGGAATGGTGCGACCCAAGGCAGCATCGGACCAAAGACTGAACCACACTTGTGATTTGACCAACTCGGTGAAAACATCATGTTTCCTGGTGAGGAAGGTGCTGCTATTTTCGACGAGGCCAAGATGGGATCCCGTCAGCCTTGGGAATATGAAGGGATTCGGAAGGGTTCATGTAACTTTACACAACCAATGTAATGGTGCGAAGATATTTATCCGTCATTTATCCTGTCGTATATAGACCCAGGAGCTGGGTCGGGGAGTAGCACTTCCAACCCAAGCACCTGGAATACAAGATGACTGGAACGCTTCAACCTCGCGTCCTGTATCCCGCATTCGGGGATCTTTCTCAGCTGATCCGCATCATTTGTCGATGCGCAAGGCAGAAGCGTGTCCGACTTCGGACTGCTGCCAGGAGGACCTTGGAGGTCGTCCACGGGGGGAGATCTGGTAACGTCCATAGACCATCATTGACTGCCCTTTCCCAGCTCTCTACAACTTTTCTGAAACTGACCTTGAGGCAACGAGAACACGGCAATTCCGGGAGATCAAGAGATACCCTGCGACAAATCGAATATCCATAGAGGAATGCCACCATGAATGACTATGAGGGCCGAAATCCGTGAGCGGGACATCCTGCTCAAAGAGCAAAAATGCGCGGTTTCGTAGAGATCCGTCTATTTGATCGACCGTAGTGGTTATGATAGTAGTGGAGGCGTGGTGAATCAAACAGAGGAGGTAGGTCGCCCATCTTCGGTGACCAAAATAACATGATCCAATGTTGAAAGTTCTCGACTCTCACAAGGCAATTGGGGTTCTGGGGTTCGGGTGATCTGCAGTCAAAAGTGGGGTCAGCAATGGACGCCTGCAGCGCACAGACCAGGCTCTCACCCAAGGAAGCCGGCAGAATTGGCAAAATTTTCACCGCCTGGTGTAATCCCTGGTTATCGGACAAGCGATAAGAAAAAAATCCCCAGCGAAGAGAAGGCAGAGGAAGGATAACAGATTCGACTGGGAACTTGAACGGAACCATTGCGACACCCTTTCCCCAGAGTATCGCAACCACCCACCGACACCACCCCCCCCCCACGCCGTCACGATGGCTTCCGAACTCAGCAAGAAGCGCAAGCTCAAGGACACCAAGATTGCGACCGAAGATGGTGCCGCCACCGACAAGAAGTCCAAGAAGGTGAAGAAGGACAAGAAGGAGAAGAAGGAGAAGGCCGCTGCCGAAGAGGTCGTCGAGGAGAAGTCCGTCGAGGAGACCACCCCCGAGGAGAATGATGCCGAGGAAGAGGAGGAACAACAAAATGGCGACGAGGTCATCCCCACCGGCAACGAGGACAAGGAGGACAGCGACGACAAGGACGCTGAAGCCGGCGACGAACTCACAAAGACCAACGACTCCCTCATCGCCCCTTCCATCGCGACCAATGCCACCGACTTCTCCGAGCTGAACCTCTCCGAAAAGACCATGAAGGCCATTGCCGAAATGGGCTTCACCAAGATGACCGAGATCCAGAGGAGAGGTATCCCCCCTCTGCTCGCCGGCAAGGACGTCCTCGGTGCGGCCAAGACCGGTTCCGGCAAGACCCTCGCCTTCCTCATCCCCGCCATCGAGATGCTCAGCTCCCTGCGCTTCAAGCCGAGAAACGGTACCGGCGCCATTGTCGTCACTCCTACCCGCGAATTGGCTCTCCAGATTTTCGGTGTCGCCCGTGAGCTCATGAAGAACCACTCCCAAACATACGGCGTCGTCATCGGCGGTGCCAACCGTCGCGCCGAGGCCGAGAAGCTGGGCAAGGGCGTCAACCTGCTCATCGCCACTCCCGGTCGTCTGCTCGATCACCTGCAAAACACCCCCTTTGTGTTCAAGAACATGCGATCGCTCATCATCGACGAGGCCGATCGTATTCTCGAGATTGGTTTCGAGGATGAAATGCGCCAGATCATCAAGATCCTGCCCAAGGAGGACCGTCAGACCATGCTCTTCTCCGCCACACAAACCACCAAGGTCGAGGATCTCGCCCGTATCTCGCTCCGTCCCGGCCCCCTGTACGTCAACGTCGACGAGGAGAAGCAGTTCAGCACGGTCGAGGGCTTGGATCAGGGCTACGTCGTTGTCGACGCCGACAAGCGCTTCCTGCTCCTCTTCTCCTTCCTCAAGAAGATGCAGAAGAAGAAGGTCATCGTCTTCTTCTCGTCCTGCAACTCCGTCAAGTACTACTCCGAACTGCTCCAGTACATCGATCTCCAGGTTCTCGATCTCCACGGCAAGCAGAAGCAGCAGAAGCGCACAAACACCTTCTTCGAATTCTGCAACGCCAAGCAGGGAACCCTCATCTGCACGGATGTTGCCGCTCGTGGTCTCGACATCCCCGCCGTTGACTGGATCGTCCAGTTCGATCCTCCTGATGACCCGCGCGACTACATTCACCGCGTCGGCCGTACCGCGCGTGGTAACAACACCAAGGGCCGTTCGCTGCTCTTCCTCCAGCCTAACGAGTTGGGTTTCCTCGCCCATCTCAAGGCCGCCAAGGTCCCCGTGGTGGAATATGACTTCCCCAAGAGCAAGATCTTGAACGTGCAGAGCCAGCTGGAGAAGCTGATCGGCCAGAACTACTACCTCAACCAGAGCGCCAAGGATGGTTACAGGTCGTATCTCCACGCCTACGCTTCGCACAGTTTGCGGTCGGTGTTTGATATCCATAAGCTTGACTTGGTCAAGGTGGCCAAGGTACGTTTCCTCTTTCTTTGTCTTTACATACACAGCAGAACACTCACTAACATAACTACAAACAGTCCTTCGGCTTCTCCACCCCTCCCAGGGTAGACATCACCCTGGCCTCCAGCATGTCGCGCGACAAGAAGCAGACGAGCAGGAGAGCGTACGGTAGCCAGCCGAAGCAGAACCGTCACTAAAGCGGACGGGATTTGGTGTTCGTGTTGTTGTTGGTTAGAAGACGAAGGGGATGATTTGTCAATGTTCTCTTAGATATCCATCGGGCATTCGGTGTGGAGCATAGTGGTGTTTTCTTTTGTGTTGCTTTGCTGTTTACTTGTTGTTCGCAAGCTGCCAAGGCGTTTTTGGTTGAAAAGTAAAACTGGAGGGGCTCAATCAACAATTAATTCTTACTTCACGTTGCTTTCCGTTGGTGTGATATCTTTCACGCTGTGCCGTTTATTGTCATCTCGGTTGGGGCCTTTCCTTCGGTGACAGCGTAGCTTTGCTCCATGATGGTAACACGGAGTAGGTAATTTTACCCAGCATTGGCATCTCTCGTTTGCCATGGACCGAAAAATCGTTGCTGACTTTCCATCTATCAGGAAATATGAATACATTGGGGTATGAGTCTATGTCGATGTTAAAGACACGAAGATGTTGTCCACCTCAGGAAATGGATGTACATGCATCAATGCACCACAAATCCGCGACAATGAACTTCAAGACAACTGAAGACAGTCAACTATTTCTAACACCATCTATCTGCAGCCCCAATGGACCTGACCTGACTTTACTGACTCACGAAAACTCAAGAGACAAGAGACTAACAAACATTTTGGATACCACCTCCCTATCCATCCAAATCACCTCACTCTTAATCCTTTTGTTCCTCTCCATCCTCTCCTTCGCCCATCATCCCCTGTTCGCCCAGCCCTCAGGCCCCCTCACCCCTTTCATAATGCGTTCAATAAAACTCCCTCCCCAAAAACCTCATCTTCCCCCTCCCCACATCGAAAACAGTCAACGCATTCTGCATAAACACATCCCCCAAAATATACGGACCCGCACCCCCATCCGCAATAGCCGTCATACAGAGGCCCGTCAACGGATCAACCATGTCCTGGTTAATCAGGTCGACGGGGTTCAAGTAAAAGGTTTTTCCTCCCAGGATCACGCCGACGCGCGGCACGATGGCGTCGCAGGACGTAAAATAGGCGCCGTACATCCAGAGGTAGATGGCCGGGGGGTTGAAGGCTGTGTTGATTTGTTGGGCTTCGGCTGTGGAGGGGAGGGGCGGGGGGTTAGTAAATGAGGGAAGGAGGGGGTGGGAAAGGGGGGAAAGGGGGAACGGGGGGAGGGAGGGACATACCAGACGGCAAGTAGCAGAGCGTCGTTCCACTGTCGACGATATAAGGGAATTTTCTCGTGTTGGTGTTTGCGCCGAACTGCCACCCGTCGGGAATGACGGTGTAGAAGGAGTAATCGTAGGCGGTTTCGGGTACGTCGATTAGGTTTGTCTGGTGTGGTGTTATCCTTTAGTCAGTCATCATTATTTCTCTCCCGTTTCTCTCTCCCCTTCTTCCCTCTCCTTTCATCTCTCGGACCAGACAGGTAAAAACTCACAATAATCATATCCAACTCCACATCCTTCCCCTTCTCCAGCCCCTTAGCATGTGGCAATCCACCCCAAGCGAGCAATCCCGAGCTAGCATTCCGATCGATCGTGATGCTGAACAGCGGCGGCACCGAGCCCTGGTTGACCATGCTCGTGAACAACGGCGGGTAGTAGAGCTGGTTGTAGGATTCATGGCCTTCACCACCGCCTCCTAGTCCACTTCCACTTCCATCACCACCCCCCTCGCCTTCTCCTCCCTCACCACCTTCACCACCCTCTCCCCCTTCCCCGCTTCCCGAACCAGACCCAGATCCACTCCCAGGCATCCCCCCCAAATAAGCATTCGTCAAACTCGGAAACGCCAGCCCCATCAGCCCACTCGTCAAATTATTCCCAAACCAAAACGTCCTTTCCGCCAACGCCACCTGCTGTTTCTTCACCGTGATGTTCCCCACAGTGATATCTGCGAAACCCATGGGGCCTGTCACGATCTCCCCGTCGCCGTATTGGATGAACATGTGCGTTTGCGGGTCTGTGGGGCCGTAGGGTTTCCAGAGGTCTTCTTCTTTTGCAGGGTGGGGAGTGGAAGAGTTGGTGCCATTAGTGCCAGGGATGGGAGGGGGAGTGGTGTGTGTGGGAGGGAGGGTGTAAGCGGGACCAAAACCGCAGGTCTCCTGCGGGACGTCGTTACCGAGGTAATCTAAACAAGAAAAATTGTGGGTGATGGCCCAGGTGTCGGAGGAGCCGGTGTCGAGCAGCAGCAAAAGGGGGACGGAGTTCCAGTGTACTTTGGCGGCGTATTGGGTGCCGAAGGCGGTGGTGACTGTGACGTTTTCGTAGCCGTAGGCATCGGCGGATCCTTCTTCGTCTTCACCGCTTCCGTTACCGTGGCCATTGATGGCGCGGGAGTTTTGGCGCAGACGGCGTTGGTGTTGGCCGAGGATAGAAGCGGCTGAGCGGCGGTTCACAGCGCGTGGGGCGTTGCTGCTAGAGCCGCCGATGGAGTGGGAGACGACGCCTTGGAGGGTTTGAAAAGAGTGGGCGACGTCGAGCTTGCGGGTGTTGGGACGCGACCCGAGGACGGGCTTGGGGACGGTGTATTTGATTCCCGGGAGCTTGGGGGCCGAGTCTCTGAGGTAGCGCTCGGTGGGGGTGAGGTTTATGGAGGCGGCGTGCACGAGGAGGGTGAAGGTTAGGAGGCTGGAGAGGCCGTAGGCGAAGGTGCCTAGGGTGGGTAACATGTTGCCGGTTTTTGGGCCTGTGTCCAGAGACAGAGAGAGGCCGGACAGATAGGTAGGTAGGGAAAGAATGGAGAAACTGGACTTGGAATAGGGGGGGAAAAGGAGGGACTGTGCCAGTTGGGTTTAGAAAAGAGGAAGAGAGAGGAAGAAACGAGTGGATGTTGTCCCGGGGCGACCACAAAGATAAGGAGCAGGTCCCGGATTCTGCTTCAGGGGAAAAAGAACGATACGACCGGCCGGTGATATGTTTGGCGTCTGCAGTGCTGCCCTTCCCAGTCGTGTCCGGTCCTTGGCCCTCGGTGGTGGAACTGTGAACAAGCGGAACAGGACGTTGAGAAGCAAGGTGCCGTGAGTTTGAGTAGCTCAGTCAGTCAGCTTGCCAAATGAAGGACTGTGTAACTGCAACACTCGGCGGAGCTGACGGGTAAACAAACAGATGTTTGTGTGTTTCTGTGGGAGGAGATGACGACGAGGGGGAAGAGAAAGTGATGGGTGCTAATTACAGGTCAATTTCGAGGAAGAAACATGGTGGAAGTTTGGTAGACGGAGATATTTGAGTTCAAGCCACAAGTCACGACGATGATGCCGGTGATGCTGTGTTCTCGAGTGTTGAGAAAAAGAAGTCTGACCCGCAACCGTTCGTATGTCTTATTTAGAAACATGCTGGTATCCCAGGGAAAACTGAGAACGGGCAGCTCCAGGATGACCTGGCACAAATCCTTCTGTCTCGGATATCAGAAAGCACTGCAACACCGTGTTCTCGAGACCTTGCTCAGTAGATGTTTGCGAGGAAAGCGGCATCCGCAGCCGGGATCCGTAGATCCTGAAGGAAGTGAACTCGTGAACAGTGCTGTATCCTCAGATCTGTTGATGATTTCCATATTGAAGAATTGAAGGATTGTGCTTGTATGGGTGGTCGCACCGAGCTTGATACGAAGTTCAGTGGTCTGGCAGAAACCACCGAGAGGTCGGTCATCTCTGCTTCTCTTGTTATTTCCATTGAGTGTCTCGGCATCTCTGAACCCCCGACGACAGACAGTCAGTTGTCTCGTCGCCACAAACACATGAAACGTTTCTCTCGGATCGTACACCGAGAGACGGACGACGGTATTCGGGTCGTCAGTCCGCTCTGCCAGTTGCGTGAACACTTGGAGTGTATTTTGGGTCTCGGCACAACGAACATCACAATGCACAGTACCTTCCTGTCCACATAAAGTTCGTTTACCCCCCACTCAGATCTTTCCAAGCTCGCTCTAGGAGATCTGAAAAAGAACAATGAAGTCATTGTCCACTGGGACGTTCTTCTTGGAAATGGTCAAGTCGGCATGAATGACGGGCCCTGGCATGGGTGCCTGCATACGGTGGTTCGACGAAACGGCCGCAAAATCTGTTGAGGAGGGAAGGTTGTGCGTGGTCAGCGAGGAGGCAGATTCGAGGGATTGGTAGTTTTCTCCGGTTCCGTTGTCAAGTACGACAGATTTGACAGATGCAGATGTGGTGGCGCCGTGACTGGAGATGAAGGACAGCCGCCTGATATATAAAGCCAAAGCCAATTCTGCGATCATCTCGGAATTGCGTAGTTGTCTCGTCGTAATTGATCTGGAAAGCTTCTAGCAGCAGTTCTCAGCCAAGGTCAATTTCCTCATGTTGTTCATTGTGACTCGTTTTTCAAGGCCCTGGCCTGTCTACCGTGACCGGCCGTGATGATGACCGGAACTTGACACAGGTAGATTGTGATACGGTCGAGAGGTGAGCGGGGTGAGACAGACAGGGAACCTTGTCGTCTGCTTGATCTTGCATCCGGATGCATGGGGTTACATGTAGATGAGTGTTTCCCACTTGGTGACTCTTGTGCGATCTCGCAATTCCCCAGCTGCCGTTTGGGTGCTTTGGGTTCTCCTTGTTCTGGTACTGAGGTGAGTGTGGAGAGATGATGCTTGTAAGCAACTTGGTGCAGAAACCACTGAAGGAGTTCTAGCTCGTGAGTATGGAAATCTTTCTTTGGGAGGATTTTTGGTCTGACTTTGATCAGTAAACAAGCTAGGAGGATTTTGGTGCAAAGCGTGGGGAGCATATAGTCTTCCATAGCCGTGTAACATCAGCCCCAAGAATGGAAGCTGCTCCCTGTCGAGTACTTGAAAGGGAGTTACTGGAGGGCCGTTCGCCCCCAGCATGTTCTTTAGGTTTCTCTTCCAAGGCTATCTCGTTTTCCGTAGACTGGGGAAGGGATCCGATGTCGTTCAGTAGCAGTCCTCACGGGGAGGCCCGTTGTGGGGGGTGCAGAAATGGAAATATTAGATGAAATTTGCTATTCACATTGTCCACGGAAGCAGCGGCAGTCTGTTGGAGACCAGGTAAAAAACCATTGCGCGCGAGTGTCGACACTGGCAGAGGTGACGTTGACGATTGGGGGCATCACGTGCAGCGACACGCTTCCTGAGATCGTGACCGTGGGAACATGCTGCGCCCTAGTGCAAGGATGCCGGCAGTTCACTCACATTGTGCAGTTTAATGCAGGTACAGCTGTTGTGCACCTGGCGGCCAGGTGGAGCTGTTTTCCGGCCGGCAATTGCTGCTTTTTTTTTGTAGCGGGCAGGCACCAAGAACGGACGCCCCAGCTAAATACCCGAAGATTGAAAACTTTTGTGGGGTGCAAATTTGAGTGGAGACAGAGTCAAAAGGTGTCGGCTGTTCTCTTGTTTTCACTGCAGAATGAATGACAAAGACCCTCTGAGCTCTGACCCACAAACGAACGGCCTTTCTGGGCTTCTTCCTCTTCATCCTGGCAAGCCACTCAATCAATCAATTGCCCCCAGTTTGGTTTCCTCTGTTTCAACTCCTTCAACCTCACGCAACACCTCCAATCCGTCACCATCACCCGTCTTCTCAACAACACAACCTTCATCATCCTCCCATCTCTCTGCCTTCTTCAACGTGTCCACGCACGCGCTTAAGAACTACTTCATCATATCGTCGTGTGAACTATTGAGTCAACCTGATAACGCACGACCTTTTTTGTCCGAGCTGGTGATCTGATCTGGTCTGCTCTCTGCTCTGATCTGTGACCGTTGTTTGACTGTCAGACTTCAGGTCGTTGGGCTGATTTCAGCTGCTCAGCTACACTCGCCAAAGGCCTCTCTATCCGCATCGCGGACGTGATACGTACGGTGATCGCTCTGACTGCACTGCATCGTTGTATCGAACCGTTGAGTGAAGTGCGTTCTTGAACAGTTGTCGTCTCTTGATCGCTTCGTTGACCGTCAAGACAACCTTGGTCAATCGGTAGAGGTATCGTCATCGTCATCGTCACTGTCTTGTTCAGGTTGTCCATTTGCCGACTGCCTGCCTGCCGGGCCGTTGAACATTGCAACTGAACAGTCCACTGAAACCTTAGGTGCAAGGCCCCTGGTCCGACCCTAAAAACTGCCATCCTAGCGCGCACCTGCCACCACTGTTCGTCACTGCCACGGGCAAAACACAGCGCACCAACCCTTCACTTTCACTGGCAGCGTCTGGGCGGTCTGCCAAGGTCTCTCTCCGCCTGCCGCTTATTTTTCACAAGTCCCCGCTATTATTTTTTCGCATCTCTCCATTCCAGAGAGACCGACCGACTTCGACTTTTGAAAATCAGGTCCAAATCCAGGCGGCTGCTCTCTCTCCAGTCGCATCTTCTTTTCCCGCCGCACTCATCCTCACAATCCATCATCCATTCAACAATCTTTTCCGCCGGTCGCTTGACATTCTTTGTTGCGCGCTTGCTTTCCGACTAGCATTTTCACCGCTTGTCTTGACCTGCGTCATCATCAACATCACCACCCGTATCACCAAGCACATCGCCGCATCAGCAGCTAAATCGCAATCACAATGGCGGCCCCTCAGCAACCCGATATCAACTCGATATTGCAGCTTCTAAGTATGTCTCCCCTCTCTCTTTCCCCATGAATAGCCTTCTGCCGCGCGCGCGATTCACAGTGTTCTGACCATATTCTCAGATGCTACTCAGCGCCCTGCAACCTCGACTCCTACCCAGAGCCAACCTGGCCTCCCAGCTCCGGCCCAGCCTCCCATGCCGCCGGCTGCCTACGCCCATCCTCCCCAGCAACCACCCGCCTACCCCCCTCAACAGCCCCAATATCAACAGGCTCCCGGATACTATCCTCCGCCTGCCGCTAGTGGAGGCATCGATCTGAGCGCGGTGCGCCCCGTCAACTCCGGCACCGTTGACATTCAGGATGCCGTAGCCAAGGCCAGGGCTATGGCCGCTGAGAACGGTCTCGTCCCCTACGAACAATCCTCTAGACCTTACCCTCCTCACGACTCGCGCCCCCACGATTCTCGTGCTCCCGACAACCGCCCCTACCAGCCCGCCCGCTCCAGGAGCCCCCGCGGCCGCGAATCGTACCGCGACAACGTCAACCCTTACCGCGACGAGAGAAGAGGAGGTGATCACGGCCACCACGGTGGTCAATCGCGTGACTACGGACGTGAACGCTCCTTCTCTCCTGGCCGTGGACGCCAAGGTTTCTCCCCCCGTGGAGGCCATGGTGGTCGCGAGCGCTCACCGCTTAGGGGCAAGGAAGGAGATACCGAGACCATCCAGATCGAGTCTAGCCTGGTTGGCCTCATCATCGGCCGTCAAGGCGAGAACCTCCGTCGCGTTGAAGGCGAGAGTCGCTGCAGAGTTCAGTTCGTCCCCCCGTCGAGTCCCACCGAACAGTACCGCCCGTGCAAGATTACCGGCCCCCGTGCGCAGCGTGAGGAGGCCAAAGAGATGATCAACCGCATCATTCGCGACAGTGGAATGAGGGGAAGCGCCCCGGCTGACAGGCCTGCTCCCCGCGACACCGGCCGTGGTGGCTCTGCCGCCCCGCCTCCTCTCAAGGAGGGTGAGGACAGTCTTCAGATCATGGTTCCCGACAGGACCGTCGGTCTTATCATCGGTCGTGGTGGAGAGACCATCCGCGACTTGCAGGAGCGCAGCGGTTGCCACATCAACATCGTCGGAGAGAACAAGAGCGTCAACGGCCTTCGTCCTGTGAACCTTATTGGTACCCCCGCCGCAGCCAAGATGGCTAAGGAGTTGATTCTTGAAATTGTCGATAGCGATAGCCGCAACGCTAGCAACCCCGGCGGCAACCGTCCTCCCCGTAACGACAACATGGGTGGCGGCGGCGGCGGTGGTGGATACGACAAGCAGAACGATTCCATCTTCGTCCCTTCTGAGGCCGTTGGCATGATCATCGGCAAGGGCGGTGAGACTATCCGTGAGATGCAGAACACCACCGGCTGCAAGATCAACGTTTCGCAGTCGTCTGGTGCTGGTGAGACTGAGCGCGAAATTGGCTTGGTTGGCACCCGCGAGGCCATTAACCGTGCCAAGCGTGCCATCGAAGACAAGGTCGACGCGGCTGTACGTATTACCCCCCTTTCTTCACTTGCAACAACTTACTAACACGGACGACAGAAGCAAAAGAGCTCGGGCGGTGCCCCTCCTCGTCGCGGCCAGCATCGCGATTATGATAACCCCAACTATGGTCAGCCTTCTAACAACAACAGTGTTCCCCAACAAAACTTGCCAGCCGGTAACGCCGCGGCTCCTGCTGGAGCCGGTGCGCAAGGTGATCCCTATGCCATGTGTATGTGCCCCTCATTCTTCCTTGATATATTCCAGGACACCCACTAACTCTGAATAGACGGCGGTTATGACAACTATGTTGCTTTGTGGTGGCAGTCCCAGCTTGCCGCTGCTCAAGGTCAAGGTGCTGCCGGCCAGGCCCCTCAGGCCCCTGGCACATCGTAAACTTCGCCATGATGATGCCGGACTTATGATGCGCATGCCATGCCATTGATTCTCGCCCATGTCTCCTGGCACGTTTTGACATTGCCGCTACTGCTGCTTGCTGCTGCTTGTCTCGTTGACCATGCTGCGCGTTGATGTCTCGATCATGACGACCATCATATTGCATGCTAAGGCATGGAAAAGTGAGAGCGCTTACCTTTTTCGGCATCTCAGCGTATAACTGGAAGAAGACGAACTCCAGTTGTGTTCAATGATTGTACGATTACGACTCTATCTCGGGCGCCCGGCTCCCCACAGCGGATTTCACGACATGATGGTTCTCTTGCAAGCGCGTGGCAAACGCTTTGGCAGATTCATACCCATCATCTATCATCGGCCTTTCTTATATCATGGCCGGGTTGCTCCATATATCTGCGATCTAGCATGCACCTCTGTCTGATGCACGACGCTGGCTACCTACTGAAGAACCCCCTCCCAAGCGATCGAATGCAGATGCATCTTGCAGTGGTTGGCTCACTGTGAGACAAACGATCCAAATGGTTGGGTAACCTCTTGATGCGATCTACCAATAGGCTTGACTGTTGCGTCCACACTCCCCGCCAGGCTGTTTGATATGAGACCCGGAGCAACAAACGGGCTGCAGACTTTTGTAGTCCTTGGATACATGGAGACCTCATTGCGATTTTTTGCATGACCGCTACGAGCCTGCCGTCCATGTCTTTATGATCATGATGAGAATCATGTTCAAGAGAAGATCTACCAAGCGAACACATGGTGAGGTAGACAAACCAGTCATCAGCGACATGTCACATGCCGTGTTTTTTTCTTTCTCTTTTCTTCGAGCTTCTTTATGCCTTTTTTGCATACGTTTTACATGAGCGCTAAAACCCTCATCTATTTTGCACATAGCAAAATAATGAAGGAGTGGATGTTAACCAAAAAGGAGGTGGTCGTCATTGACAAATGGATGGATGGATGGGGTTAATGACGGACCGCCGACGGTCCGACAGGACATGCACATATGTATACTAGAGGAACAAAGGGAAAACCGGAAGGCGTTACATAGCAAAGCAAAAAGTTCTTTCAAGTCATTCTTGTGGTTGAATCATGAGTGTCTGGTGTGGCTGCTGAGTGTTGATTGTCATGGTGATTGTGATTGTGACTGTGATTCCCATCTTGATTCTCATCTCGGCGGATGCGGTTGGAGTTCAAGTTGCTCGGGTGATCTGCTCCTTGTGACGTGAGGAAGGTGTGTCCCCTTTCAGATTTTCCATCCTATTAGTCTGTAGACCTGGCCTGGCAAGCTATTGCTTCTTCCTTTCAACGAAGCCGCAAATCAAGCATTCCCGGATCGGTTGGTTCACTTGGTCTCATACTGACTTGCTCCGTACCTACTCGGACACTTCCTGAACGCAATGCATGTGACGCTTTGCAGGATAGTTCCAATGCACCGGAACTACATTATATTCGCGTTCTGGCCACTTGGTACCAACAGACGTATGTCCGCAAGTCCTGCCGTATTTCCTTTATGTCCGAACGCCATCTCCGCTAAGCGCTACGGAGCTGGTCTGGTTGGCTGTGTTGAACTGCCTGCAGCTGAGTGCTTGATCTGGTAGGTATGCCCGGGCAGCCTGGCATAGTATGCCGGACATTAGGTATCATTGTAACTGCAGACATCGGTAAAGAGTTGTGGATTGGGATATCGTAAACTACTCCGGCTCATCGCGGACTGGAAGCCCCTTCGTGCGGCTACTGATGGCATATCTCTATATCTACAATCTTGTAATTCAACAGATGGGGAAATGAATCGGGAGATATCACGTCGCGGTTGTGAAGTATCGCACTCGGCTGGTGCTTGGACGAGTTTGATAATTGCTGGGAAGATTCCGGCCAGTCATTTGTATGAAGCAGAAGTGCCTCTACCTACGGGTCAGGCGGCATCGACTGCTGCTTCGAAGATGCGGTTCCTCATGTACCATGTTGGTGAGGAGACATAGACCTAGCTTCTGGTCTACCTACGTGTCTTGACTCTTGAGATCCAGCCTGAGGGGTGGCAAAGTCATAGAGGGAGTGCGTCCCATTCACCTGGGCCATCTACATCCTGCTGCGTATTACCGTATAAACTCCAATCGGGCCGTTCGTTTTCAGCTAACAGGGCCTAATTGACAGAATCTATGTATCAGGTGCCTTAGGGTTTGGGTTTTGGAAGAGATTCGAGCAGTCTGCAATGCTAGAGGTGCCTCAAGTGTACCTACTGAGGATGCAACTAGGCCCTGTTAGCTGAAAACGAACGGCCCGAGTTTATACGGTATGTGCATCTACAGCATGATGTCCTGATCGGACATGCTGTAAGCGGTGGACATACCGGTCGAAACTGGGCATTGTTAGAAGGAGATCTTGCCAGATCAGCGGGAGTTTCGAGAAAGGAGCATTGCATATATCTGCACAAAACATTGAGCACCTTTTTCAGGAATTTGGAAATTGGATCAAGGAGGAGAAGGAGAGGAAATGATCATGCATCCGAGTGATTTGAATTTCCAAATGAGATGTATCTACCCGGTATCCGAACCTCTCTCAGTAGTTGAGTTTTCTTCCTCCTCACACACAAACCATCATCTCCTTCGCTCCATCACCACAAAACCCACCTCGCTCGCTCCGTCAACGCACAAATCATCTTCACGATAATTTGACGCATCAGGTACCTACAGAGAAGCTTTGGTAAGTTCCTTTTTCATGTATCTCATCATCGCTCGTATGCCTGTACTGTGCCTAACTACGCATGGCACCCAAGTCCGGACGCTTTTTCTCCAAAAAAAAATAGGGCACTAACCACGACACTCTCCCAACCACTTGTCTTCGCACCCCTTTGACGCATCTCGTACCTTTTTTCTCCCCTCTCGGCCATCATCAACCATGCCCATTGTACTAACCTATAGCACAAGCTAACAGCCATCTCGCACCTCTTTCCTCCCAAAGACAGCAATCACCTTTACCAACCTTAAACAACATGGTCATCCAGTCCACCGAACCTACCACAATGTCATTCTTCTGCGAACTCCCCTTCAACAACCCCAACGAGGATATGTATGAGTCCGTGATCTCCGAGCGGGAGTACCGCAGACTGCTGCGGTCCCGGGCGCTCGAGGCTGAGTTCAACCGCATGCCACGCCCTACCCCGAGCGGGCCGTCCGCGGCCGAGATCCGCGACGCCGAGCCGCGGAGGGAGCTAGCCGCCCAACAGGAGCAGAGGAAGCTGGACGCCCGACGGGCGGAGCAAATGGCTCGGAACGTAGCTGAGATCAAGGCTCTGATGATGGCTCGGCG
>RANZ01000389.1:0-35503 GCA_009805285.1 Neurospora terricola FGSC 1889 | reverse complement strand
GAATCCCCTGAAACTGCATGTAATTCAGACACTATGGGGGACCGCCAGAACTTATGCACTAACTAGCGTGTATGCAGAATGGGGAGCTGGCTTTTGGTGGGAGACAAGGATTTGTGACCACGCCTGGGGATGCAGTTAGAGGRCATATTTTGGTGTATATGCAGTTTCTGGAGGATGCAGTTGCAGGGGTTTCTACTGTATAGATACTACCTACACAGAAGTATGCAAGTCATTTTGGTTGAATCCTACTCTACCTACCACTTCTGCCTACTAGAGTACTACAGTACTTTCATTTCTTTATGTGGTGTCTGTCTGTAAGTACAGTAGTACTCTGTTGACACAACCTTCTAATGTAGGTACTGATGTATCATCCAAGTACAATCTCACTTATGCACGTCTTACTTCTCGGAGTGTTTCTACTTGAGACATACATATGAAGGTAGTGTGTTTCTATTCCGCGTGGCCGTGACTGTGGCCACGCTAATGTATATGTGTAGGTATAAAATCCGGTGTCGTACATAGCAACACAGTACGATGTAGCGTAGTATGGTGCTGTGTGTCCTTGACGTGAAACAAAAGCATGCAAAGTTCGTAGCAATGAAGGATGGAAGAGGAGGCCAAGATGGACATACGTCAGCTGCATACCTCTAGCCATGTTAACTGATCGATGTTTCCTTCCATTTTCGGCATTCGACGATAGTGCGACAGAAATCGCATTGCCAATGGTATGTAGTCGGCGTTTCTGCTCCTCGCGCCATCTTCCAACTGCCCTGGGCTAGGAGAATGTAACAGTCTCGACATAAGGGTCTGTTTTCTCTCTGYTATAGTCGGTAGCGAACAACCCCATTGAGACTCTAGAACTCCTTGTTCCTCAAGTCCCGAGCGTTTCTGTTGTGGTTCAAGACTACTACGCTGGAAAAACAAAGCGTCTATTTCAGAATGGTTTGCCGTTTCCGAATACCAAGCGATGGTGGTCAGATGAATGGCGTCACATTTTGGGACGGGACGAGGGTGGATGGTTAGCTAACAGTGGTAACTATGAGGGCTGGGGAAAGGGTATAATGATGGGTATTAAGGATATTGAATTGAAGACGGCTTTGATAGATGCTTGTTTGTTCATGGTCGTACGGTAGGCTCCGAGTGTTTTGTTTAACCCGAATCTTCGTATACACACGCCATGAACTAAACCATGGCAACATAACGGAGGACGAATGTGATAGTAAGAGAAGAAAACAAATGGCATGCCGGTCCTCAAGTTCGGAAACAGCGCCAGTTGACCAATCAGATCTCAAGGGGATCATACCGGCATTACGATCTTCGAATCTCGTCTTCCACATCTTCAGACTTCAGCTGTCATCTCTCCCGAGTTCGGGGATATTTAACAAGCGGAAGTAAAAAAAAAAAAAAAAAAAGAAACCAAACAACGGAATAGAGAACATTTTACGAGGCGACCATGCATGTAAGACGGACACAATGGACCAATTGTCCAATCGACGAAGGAAGAAGCCGTCCGTGTAACAGACCCCCCGGTACGTTCGGCAAAAGAGCCCCGGGCCGGGAARAGGAATACGACGACAACAATGGGGGGAACTGCCGAACAAGAACAAGGACATCCATGCATTCGCGTACCGTACGTAGCCTTTCCTTCTTCTCTTTTTACCGTCGCTTTCAGCGCTTTTCCCGCCTCTATTGAGGTTGTTGGGCAATCGGAACGGAACCTGAGCCGCGATCTTTCCTTTTTCGTGTTTGTTGTCTTTCGCTTCACTCGGCTTTCTCATCAGACATTCAGGCGGCCCAACCCAGGAGGCTAGGAAGCAAAGAGGTTAGGAGCTGAGGCTCGGAAGGTCAGGACCAGAATGTGACCTGTTCGGACGGAGAAAACCAAACCAGATGGGAAACCGAGCGAGTCCTTCGGGTAATCCATCATAATCGGCTCGGATTTCCTTATTTCCAACTGTCGGTCTGCAGCGGTCAGTCCCCTTGTCTGGTTACCTGGTACAGAGCTGCTAAGGCTGGGTTTCTGTGCCCTGACGAGCAGACGGACTGGGTATAACTGAGACATGAGGCCGTGCGTGGGTACTCCGTTCGGGCCGTTCTGTGGCATCGTCCTTCATCAGCTAGGGGATTTTATCATCGAGATTTCGAGATAGGAACCAACGAACCCAAACTAGACTCGCGTCGGTTACGTAGGCGACGGTCGGGTTTGTCACACCACCCACAATCCACCCGGACGCTATCGGCAGCGGTGTGACCGTTGGACCACGGAAACTTCATTTCGAAGGTTGTGTCCCCCGTGAGCCCCGTTCCGGAAAGTGGTCGAGGTGTCACTGATGTCTTGGACAAACAGCTGTCAAAATCATGGCTAGACCCAGTGATCGACAAATTTAGGTGCGACTTTGTACCACTACTGTACGGCACATGTTGTACCTTGCACTAGGAAATGCGCCAACTTTCCGTTAATTCGACGGGAAAGGATGCAAACTTGACATATGGTGCCTTGCAGTATTGTGTGCTTCTAGCGTACAGCTGGAACCTTGATAGTGAAACAAGGCAGAGGAACTGTCAATGTGTTCCAATTTAAGGATACAGCTGAAAGATAGTACAAACCACAGTGGGACGGACTAGTGCAATGCCGACCTCTGAGTGCTACCGTAGCTCGCGGCTTCGGGTGATCGGATCCCTTCAGTTGTGACGGGGCGATAAAATTGTCCCAAGTGCTAGACTTTGACGAGGAAGAGAAGGAAAGAATATCAAACTGCTTGTAGGTAGGCTTGAATAAACGAAGAGAAAAAAGAGGAAAAGGAAAAGGACAAAACTGCCTTCTGTCTTGATGTCTGTTGGCACTAACTTGCGCTTGCAGTCTGCAACCACCTGCAGGCACAAAGGAGCCGTGCGTCAGCTTCGTTGCTGCCCATTGGAGGAGTCCAGAGCGATATGATGTTGAAGAGCCACAGAGCCTCCCGTAAAGGCATGCTTCTTGGATCTCCAATAGGGAGATATCCAGGAGGGTTACAGTCCTCCACTGCTGGAGCTACTACGGCCCAGGGACCTCCAGAGCTCCAGAACTTCCACTCGGCTTGGTCGGAACCAGGAGACGCAAACCCGTAAGATACAAGTAGGTTAACAAAGCAGTGTCCACTATCCAGTCAGTACCACAAAAAAAAACCGAGAATAGAGTACGAAACACTCAGCGAATGAGAAAACCGAGGTTCACCATGTGTGTGTTCATAGTAAAGACCTGCCGGCCCGACCATTGGGTCGGACAAAGTGAAGCTGTTAAATCCCGCCCCGGAGTATTTGGCAGAAGCTGCGTGAGGTTCGTTATGGATTGCTGTGTGACGGATTCGTAGGGATCAGCTTGTGAGGCGTAAGCAGGTTGCCTGTAAAAAGCAGGGACCGGCTCACGGACTCGCGATTTTTCGTCCCATCACACCGCATCTCCTCAACTTTGACTTGCGGGATACCTTGCTCCCCCACAGGCAGACAGACTGCCGGTTCAGGATTCCTGGCCTGTACGCTGCCCACCACGGCGAAACGGGAGTCCTATCGGCACGTCAACGGAGGGAGTCGACAAGCGTACGTACCTTTGTAGTAAGTTTGTACTTGTGGATATGATGCCGCAAAAGTTTTTTTTTTTCCCCTCGACAAAACAGTTGTCGAAGTCCTGTCTTTGCTCCGTTATCCACCACTGGAATCCACGCCGGGCACCCACGCTTTCATGCACCTATGTACGCCATGATTAGCGTTTACGTTAGGCGCGGTCGGGAACCTTCCCTTTCTCGTTTCTTTGCTGTTCCTTTTTCCACTTTTGCTAACGTCTTTGGAAGCTTCCGAGAGGCTCGTTGGGGTAGAGGTGGAAATGTTTCGCGTCCCTAGGGGCCGCCGGGCACGCTATGCACACGGTGGATAAAGGAACCACGGAGCACGGGGCATCCACATTGTTGCTCCGTGTTCCACCAGACACGTTGGGGCCGCTGCAAGCCAGCAGCAGAGAAGCCCGAGAGACCCAGCAAAAGAAGAACCTTGAGAGCTTCAGGAAACCGGTTCTTGCACTCTAAATGGAAGTCGGCCGAAACTGTGGGGTAAACACCAAGGACCCTCCCTCCGTGAGGCAAGGGGGGCCTAGAAACCCCGAGAGCGGTGTCGCGCAGGTCGCGCGGGGTTCGGTTTCCATCACGCCGGGTGTCCCTCCGCCATCTAACCCAGATGGCATCACAAGCCCCAGTTACCTATGTATCCGAAGAATTCCTAAATGGTATGTGAGAAGAGCGGTACCGGACTAGTGAGTCCCCTCTCAAGAGTGAGGACAGCTGGGCAAGCCATTCCCGGAGCAAATTCAGTCCTTTCGACGGACGGCGCCGGGGGAAGACTGTTGTCAAAGGACCCGAGCTGACCGAGGTATGGGGTCGGTTGCACATGCCCGACTTGTCATCACTTCCGAGAGGGGTCGCCGGGCTCGCGGGTTCAAAATGGAGTTTGGGCTGACACCTCACCGGGGGTTCGCGGGGCTACAATGCTTGCATACTCGGATCCAGCACGTGGATTCCTCTGATGGGTTTCTGGATGTTTGATTTTTACGCCATCACCATGGCGGAGAAGTTGACATGCATGATTCAGGATGTTCCCCGTCTCCGTTATTATTACCGCTGCCGTTGCCAACAGCATCACATCGAGTTGAACAGGTTTTTATTCTTTGAAAACCGTCGAACAAAAGCACGGTTAATATAGAGATATCGTAGTAACGCCTAATGGGTTAGCTGTATAAATTACGCTATATCGGCCTCATCAGACAGATCGGCTGGCCGCTTCAACATCTGCAGATCCAAGGTTAGGTTTCAAGTTATGTAAGTGGGAAGCAGACGCGTAACTTTGAGAAGCTTTTAGCGAGTACGTAATAGGCTCGTGCCGGTGTAAACTGCCTCGAGACTGATTCCGCTCCGGGACATAGGCTCCGTGTGCTACAGCATAGGAATGCATAGCGAATTAGTCTCTCCAAGTTGTCCGAACCAATGACCATGTGTGCTCAAGATGATACTCTCGTTGGACTCTTTCTGTGGTCGACTTTCGTCACAGCCCGTGCCGAGGGAGGAATACGTACGCATAGTATTATCTGTAGTTTGGTACATTATGCTGGAGCCAATATATTGGTTTCTGGTCGGCCTTCTCGGTCTCTGAGCGAAATATTTGGACGAAGCGACGAGTAACTGTAGCGCGTATAGATCGTAGATCCACAAAGCGACTGAATCATGCACTCGTGAGGTRCCTGKTTTTCTTATCAGATCTCAGCACTTGTGGGAAAACAAAAACTGTGACCACTGACTCTCTTTTTCTTGCTCATCCTCTCCGCTCTTCGGTGGACTTTGTGGGGCTGAAAGGAAACGGGTGCGAGCATGTTGACGCGATGGAAGAATCGTCAGGTTCTGGAGGCTCGCCTAGTTCTAGCGCCTCCATGGTTCTCTTGTGGAACTTTCTGCTGGAAGTTTTCAGTGGGCTTTTGCTAGATTGGCATTCGTAACGGATGGATCTGCCCTGCAAGGGCAAGATTGATAGCAAGGGAACCCTCGCGCAAACTCTGGCTGACACAATGATCCCATACCGTTATGGGCTAGCCTTGGAGATGCCCACAAAAGCCCCTCGAAGCCCATGCCGCCGTCTGGAAGCCTATGCCCCTTTCTGGTTTGGCTTGGCAAACCTGACCATGCAGGGGCTGCGGCTGATACGGCCAGTCTCCCGCGATCCAATAATAAGCAGACTGGATTCGTGAAGAAGAGATGCAATCCTACGTCTTCGCCGTGATGGTGAATGTTTGTGACCACAAGCCATACCAAACATCAACATCTCAAGGGGTTGGCGCAACCGTTCGTTGCTGATGACGAGTGCGGTAGAAGGCGACCGAATGGCAACGAGGAGATATTCTTGCGTCGTGAAGATGGCCGGTCTTTTGGTCTAGGGGAATCGGAGAGTACCGTGAGTACCTTTATGACTGTGCCTGCGTTGCTGATGTGCCAACCCGCGCTATTCTAGGGTATTGTCAGCAGTGTCCCGTAACATTTTAGGCCGAAGCTCCTATCGTGTTCCACTGCGCTACGGGGGCGCCGATATCTTGGGTGAAGGCAGACCAGTAGAGGTATCGATACGAACTAAGTTTTGACCGGGAACTGGCCAGTCGGGACCTTCCCAAGTGTCTGCGAGACATTGCCGCGCGCCTTGTGCATTGGTTTGTGTTTGGTGAAGCTCAATTCCAGTCCTCTGGTACGTAGCTTTCTTCGTTTATTGGCAGAGATGGATGTTGCGGAATGCTATTCCGTGTGTGTCTGCGAGTGTTTGTGGGGGCACCATGACGCATGAAAATGGATGCGATGGTGTTATCCAAAAGAGCTGCCGACGTGGGTTGCACGGGTCCTGTTCTTGCAGAGCTGGTGAAGGGTTCGTGGGAGATTCACTGCGTGATCACTGATCGGCGGTCTTTGGTGATCGTCGACTGCACTGTCGGACTGCGAGAAAAGATACTCCGTAGGGTTCCAGTCCGGGTTGGAAAGCGGTCCCGTGGTATTGGGATGCCCGGCCGTGCTCGATGGATTTGTCAAACACGATGGAAGAGTTTTTCGTTGCTGAAGATGTCGTTTGAATTGAATGACGAAGAATCATCGATGTCGTAACCGCGTTGAACCACCGTAGGGAAGCAGCGACCAGTATGCCCTAACCCTTGCATGGGCCTTGGCACTTGGCTGCTCCTGTGCTCACGCAACAGTGCCATCGGCAACTTCCGCTTTCAAGCTTCAGTCACGGAATGCAGATATGTGAGTAACAATTTTTGCAGTGTCAAGCATAGGCAGTTAGTTAGGGAGCTAGTTGCTCCTCTATCTCTCTTGCAATTCCAGTCCATCGTGAATGCCGTCTGGTGTCCACGTGGTCTCAGACTACATACAGATTTGCTAGAATGCAAGCCCGAGCTGGTTACTTGTTCCGACGGGACCGATGCTGAAAATGGAAGCCGCGCCAACTTTTTTTTTCCATTTTGCTTCTACGCTAGACCTTCCTTATATCGCAACCAGCCCGATCCTGCACTTTAGCATTTTGAGTCTATTCCATTTCCAGCACCGACGGGCGACGCCGACGGCGGGGATGAGCGGCGTCTTTCTGCACGCAATGAAAACAGGTTGAGCCTTTGATGAGGATTTCCACTTTGTCAACTTGTTGAAGAGCCTCTTCACAAATGTCTCACTGTATGGAACTCAACGGTCAACGGCCAAGAGTCAACGGTTAACGGTCCAGCTGCGTGTCGGACCGTGTATCGCTGCGCTTGCTCTTCAAAGGTTATGCATGACCTACAAATAGGGAACCACGAATAAGTACACGTCTTGTCTTCAATCTGATTTTCAAGTTTGTTTTGTTTCCTTTGGAGAGCATTGGACGGCGTTGAGTTTTGGGCAATGACGTTTGACCCCAAAAACGGACAGTCCTATAGGCACTATCCACCGTTTACAGCCCAATAGCACACGACTCGGACTGTGGGGGAAATTGCGACAACCCATCATTATGACCGAGGAAACCCCATTTACACTTTTCACGCAACACACAATTGCTTACAATTGCTGTGTCACCGGTGATTTCAGGCCATGTGGTGGACGTCGCGAAGAGCGTGGTGTGTTCCCACCGGCACTCTATCTCTCACAGCATGCGGCTGTGGTGGTTGTATATCTCTCGCCTCACCCACCTCATCCAAGCTCCAGGCTGATCTGCTGACTGACCCTGATCAACAACAGAAAATCCTCAACAAGTGGGTGAAGGAGGAGAGCAATTGCCTACCCAGGTGTTGATGGGCAAGCTTGGGAGCACATGGGCGTGGTGGCCATCGAGGTCCTCGGCAGATCAGATCAGCTTACCATGATTATTTCATTCCCCGTCGCGCCACGCCAATCGATCATTTTTTGTGAAGCTCTCCTGGGTCATGATTCGACCTCGATTGGCGTTGGCTCCTTAGCTGAGAGATCTTCACCCGGCTCGAGCCGCTGTACCTGCAGCCAAGTCAGTAAGGCCAGGTACGCAGCAAAGAACTTTGGGTAAGGTACCTACGTACCCCCGAGGCATTTTAGTCCTGAAAGTGAAATCCCGTCATCTTAACAATCTGCACGAGATGCAGCTCCGTAATGAGCTTACAAAAGGATCGTCACTGGTAGTGTTTGTAATACCCTCAACTAGTGTAACGTCCAATGGCCCAATGGCCACAAAGGAAGCTCATGGGCATTTATTTCAGGTCGGCGACCAGATTGACATACAGAACACCGGCGCCGTCAAGTTGAGCCCCAGGAACCCCTCCTCGCCCTCTTGGGAAAACCGCGCGGTCGTGTTTCAAGCTAATGCACCAGACCGCGACTTGGGGTTGGATTGAGGGACCACCGGTCAAATCCCGCCCATCCCAATTGGGACTTACCTTACGAGGCACCATCACCGACTTGCAGACAGATCGTTATGCCTAGGTATCGTTAGTGCATTCTGCTTGTTGTCGTTGCTCATGACAGCACGTGAGACGCTGGTTGTCTTTGCCTTTGCCTTTGCATCGAATGTCAGAAATCACTGAACATGAGGGAACACACTGACACAGCAGCAGCTTGGTCAAGTTGGATGCAGACAAGGCGACAACTACTTGACCTCGATATTAAATACCCGCGTGCAACCAAGGACGGAACGTCAGTCAGCTCTCTGGGCCAACTAAATATATCTTGTCAGCGGTGCAGTGCATGCTTTCGCCAGTCTCCGTGTGTACCTGTATCACCAAAGCCGTGGCACCCTCGCTCGTGCCATGGTACTGAGGATATCCCATGCTTGCTTCCCCGCGCCGAGGTAGTAATATCAGCGATTCAGCGTAGCTAATGGGGTTGAAGCTTCAATTTCCGCGACATGATTTTCTGGAACGGCCTTCGAAAACAGTGAACAGGCGTGAACAACAACAACGAAAGGAATCTCTATGATGGTGATGTATTGAGTTGTAGAGGGGAAGACTGGAGAAGTCTGGAGGTCTAGAAATAGGGCAAGGAGGACCCTGTGCGGTGGGGCCATGGTATGTCCGGTGAAGGGCGCCATGGCCGGGACTGCACGTGACACGGGCCTCCAACAAAAACCCAACAGTCTGTCACGGTCTCGTCGGTCGATGCGAGTAACGAGTCCTCGCTTGCGCGTACTTGCTGCCCTCGATGTCACACTGCAGTAGGCTGAGCCAATCCAACCTTGAGCTCTGGCCTAGACCTTTAGGGCAGCTGCACTGTGGATAGCATCGACACAATGTTTTCTTGGAGAGAGTAAACCGGAAAGCCACATAACGAAGGCAGCTTATTCAATGGCCTACCTAAACCTACCAGTTGAATCAAATTCATCGCATTGAAGAATGGAACCTAGGGACCTATAGGATTTTTCCTTACCTGCACCTCACAGACTCGACAGGTAGGCAGGCACATCAAATGCATGATACTAATGGCAGGCAGGTGCACACAGTATGCACGGGCGTATGCAGCACTGCAGCATCTGCGTGTTGTGCCTCGTCTTCGGTCCCAGCAACATGCAGATGTCTTGCCGGCCTTCCTTCGCTTCCGTATGTGCGTTGACTTTTTCCCTTTTAATCCGGGCGCACGGTTGCATCGCAATAAGGTAGCGTACGACCCTGATTCATCCGTCAGCCTTCAACCGGGATGATTTTCCGCCCAGTTCAACCCTTCGAAGTCCCAACGAGGCCGTGTTTCTCTTGCTCGGTCTGTTAGCTTCTGCATGGCTTCAAGCCACAGTATCTGGGGGCCCGGGAGCCAGGTATGTAGAGAAACCGATCTTCTGCGCGGAAGTTGATGCGCTGACCCGTCACTTGTCCAGCGCTGTCCAGATCATCTATCGAATTTAATGCC
This sequence comes from Neurospora terricola FGSC 1889, assembly GCA_009805285.1. Taxonomy (NCBI): domain Eukaryota; kingdom Fungi; phylum Ascomycota; class Sordariomycetes; order Sordariales; family Sordariaceae; genus Neurospora; species Neurospora terricola. The sequence goes on along the minus strand of RANZ01000389.1, from coordinate 25,610 downwards.
CTGGGCACGGAGATATCATATAATCTTTTCGATGGAAAGTTTGCTGCCGATTGATTGGCCGTATGAGTCTCGACGCTTCCAATTGGCAGGGTGCTGTGTAGGAAATCGAACATGATTCGATACCAAGGGAAAGGACTTGAGGATGCAAGTGGTTCGAGTTCTCTCTCCCCGGGTAATTGAACAAGCAAAACAAAGCAAACACCCACTGGTCGACAAGATGAAGCAAAATGACGATGATAATTGTTTGTTTCGAAAAAGTAATGCAAGCTTGATAGAACGTCTTGACTGCCTGCTCTCAGTACGGTGTGGTTGATGACTTCAGGTCGCATGCCTCCACTCGGACGTTTTGTGCTTGGTGAGCACACTGCAGTGGCAGAAGTGGGAATGGAAACATTTCAAAAAAATACGGAGCTCAACACTCAGCTCCGTCACCAGCAGTGGGTTTCAATTGCCAAGCATCTGCAACGGAAACGGAATCAGGAGCACAGATGCTGGTCACTTCCCACCGAGTTCCTAGCTCACCTCACACATGGGTCTGACCTCGGATCACATACGGAGCGCCAAGACAGCGCCAAGAATTTTGCCCCATACCGTGAACGAAATTTAGCTGATATCGGAGTCCTTAACAATTAAATCGACCATTTTTCAATTGTCTTATAAAAAAATAGCTAATAGAACTAATCCTAAACTAATTTTATACCAGTTCTAAATTAATCTTTATTCAGTTCTAGACTAATCTTTCTAATTAGATATTATTATTAATTGATTTTTTTATATTTAAATAAATTTTAATGCTATTAAATAAGTATAATATAAATATTAATCTGTATATATAATATAGTACTTTAAATATAATTAAATTTCTTTACTTTATAAAAAGTAAATAATATAATTTGGTATAGTTTTAAAAAATTAAAGCTCTTTATATTATATTATAATATTCTTCACTTTTTTGCTTTTTTATAAAAAGTAATTATATTTTATTATATATTTAGTACAGAACTATAGTAGGAATAATAATTAAATTTACTATATTCGTTAAATAATTTTAAATATAAATTATAAAAAGTAAACAAATTCTACCCTAGTCCTGTACTAATCCTTAATAGGTTCTGAATTAGTCTTGTACTAATTCTATAAAATAATAAAAATATTAAAATTTGTTATAAAATAAAATAGTTATAAATATTATACGAAGTTTAATTATAATAAATAGTAATTAAACCTCTTCAATTATAATTATAAATTATAATAATAGAGATATACTATAATGTATTATAATTAAATTAGAATTAATTAAGTACCGATTCTATTCTAATCTTATACTAATCCTTAATAAGTTCCGGACTAGTCTTCTTAATTTACTATATTTATTAATAATTTTAAATATTAATTATAAAAATAAACTAGTTCTATTCTAGTCCTATATCGATCCTTAATCAGTTCTAGACCAGTCTTCTTAATTAGGTATTATTATTTTTAAATAAATTATAATACTGTTAAGGAAGCACAGTGTGGATATAAATTTCTGTGCACAGTATAGTGCTCCGAGTGTGATCCGAAGTCTGTCTTGGCGCTGTCTTGGCGCTGTCTTGGCGCTCCGTATGTGATCCGAGGTCAGACCCATGTGTGAGGTGAGCTGGGTGCTCCTTCCCACCAGAACCCACCACACCTGGCGCTAGCCCGGGGACCCTCGCCGGCTGCGTCCAAAATCTTCGTGGGTCAAGGGTTACCCCTGGCTCTCAGGGACCAGAGGGATTCCGCAGGAAATCAACGGACATCTTTGGGAGACAGACCGGGACCTGGGACTGGACTCCTCGCTGGATTGGGGATGGAGGGGGACGAGGATGGATGGGCACCACATCAACCATGGCGGCATGGACACACACACACTCACACACAGTCCGCTTGCTCACTCTCACAGTCTCACTCTTTGCAAACCTCCATTCCTGAACCCTCGTCCTGAGCTGGACGCATTGCAACGGGGACCGACCAGGGGTAGAAATCACTCCTGCAATATATGGACCCCATGCCCGTCGCATCCCCCACAGTTGCGAGGTTTTCCTGAGGATAATGCTCTTTTGCTTTGCTGCTCCTCCTTGACTTTCGGACTCTGACCCTGCTGAGCTTGCGTTTGGCTGACTATCTTACTGACACTCCCTCGAAACATCTCACTTGCTCACTCACTCACTCACGTCAGTCTCTCATCGTTGGCAGCTTGAAGATCTATTACCTCTTCAATATCACTCCCTCCGACAACAACGAAAAACTACAACAAACAACAGCATACACTTGGCCCGGAAACTCGCCAAGTCGATCCCCGTCCCGTCCCGTGTCCACTTCGGCCGAGGGCGCCGATTGTATCTGAGTGAGAGGAGCAGGGAGAGTGATCCACGGTCCACGGGGCCCTGTTCGAATCCACCTCCACTTTCCACTGTCCACTGTCCCCAGTCTGCAGTCCACCAGCTTGACACCGCCCACAGCCAGTCCAACTCCAGTCCCTTTATAGCAACGAGCAACCATGAATCTGTGGGCCGTCTCTTCCCTGCCCGTTTACTCGGAACGAGGTGCACGAGGCAGGTCGGAAAAGAGATCCAAGTCCTCTTCAGTTTCCGTCATCACTGCAAACCACCGAGTTGCACCAACTTCATCCACAACAACAACCCCGACATCCACCACTTCGCCGGTACCGGCTTTCGCTCCTTCAAACAACGGCCACTTTCTACACCACGATCCTTCCGACCACTACCACAACGAGCTTCTGGAGCCAGCTATCAATGGCCCGCCGTCACCAGAGAGCATTCGACAGCTAAGCAAGCAAATGAAGAAGGCCTCTCGGAGAGACAAGCATCTTAGTCACCATACGACCTCATCAGGTTCCTCATCACTACGCTCCTTAACTTCGACCGACTCACCCAGTACCGACGGAGCTTTCAGTCTTTCGAGAAAATCTTCAGGACGGTCAACGAACAGCCACACCATGCCGAACCGGGACCGCCCCGAGAGCGTCCAGATCTTTGGCAAGACTCTCTTTAACCGACGAGGCAGGCTAAAGCGTGAGAGCAGTTCTCAAAATCTGTATTCGGCCGAAACGGGCAGTGATGCCAATCTGCCGCTCCATCCCACCTCGCAGCCAGCCCCAACGTCAGCCCCTTCGAGGGACTCGTCCATCCCGGCCTTCTTCAGCCGCCGCCGGACCATCAAGGCTGAGAATGCCGAAGACTCTGTAGGCCAGAGGAAGATTCAGATCTCTGGACCGTACAACTTCCAGCATGTGGCACATACCAAGAAGGGCAGCAATGTCGACGACCTGCACTTTTCCGACTTCTCGTCCGACTCTCTTCCCCTGGCTGATGTCGATCTGCCGCCCTCGCACCGCCCTCCTTCGATGTCCGCCAAACAGACGACGCCTCCTCGACGGCTAATCAAGCACGCAAAGTCGCAGGACTCGATGAGCATTGCGCCCCCACGTCCACCTAGGTCCCCGATTGAGGAGTCCATTCCAGTTCCCCCTATCCCGCCACGGATTTCGAGCCGTGTATCAACACCGGCAGATGGTCTCGACCCATCAACCTTGGGCCGGCCGCAGACAAGCACCGGGTTCCGTCATGCTCAACCACTTGCCGTCGACACCGATAGCCCTACTCCCCCAGTGACATCACATGGGCACAGTCGCATGATGAGTGTTCCTGACAACGATCTCAACTGGCCGTTGCCCGCTCCCACGAATCCCGCGTTTGATGCCGCTCCGCTACCCAATGTGCCCGAAGAGGAGGAAAGCGCCTCCATCATGAAGCCATCGCGTGCCAGCGTCATCAGCAACTCGTCTCTCCGCGCCAGCCAGTCGGTCCCCATGCTCCGGGCCTTCTCCCCACGACAGGACTATGACCACCACAGCCGCGAACCCAGCGACACCCTCGGGCCATGCAACCTGCTCGACGCCCAACGAGCCCTGGTGTCCGCCTTGGATGAGATCATCGGAGGCGACTCTTCGCTTCCGCGGGAGAGCTGGGAGGATGACATCGACTACTGCTACGAACACGCCGCCGAGGCCGACTGCGATTACGAGTGGGATCGCCCGTCGCTAGACATCAGCCGGGACTGCGGAAGCACGACGCCCGTGGAGCACCACTACCACCGCAAGAAGCTGTCATGCAACCCCAGTGCTTCCATGCTCACTCCCGCCCAGCTGGACATCCCCTCCCTAAGCCCAGTCAGCCTCAACTCGGCCACCACGCCGCACGAAGCCATCACGCCAACAGGAATGACGGCCGCCCTCCCGCCCACCTTCACCCACAGCCACAAAACCTCCAACTTTTCTCTCCCAAGAATCGAGGCTCCCATCAGGTCCGCTTCCGACCTTCTCAAGACGCCCGAGCTGCACGCGCGCAAGCCTTCGGACGCCTCCAGCTTCAAGGAATCGCACGGCTTCACTCTCTCCCCCTCGCTGCTGATCCCCACCGACTTCCAGCGGCAGATGCGCCTGGACTCCCTCGACGAAGGCTCAGGGGCCGGAGCCGAAGGAGACTTCAACGACTGCCGCAGCGGGGAATACCCCTTTGCCGCCCACGCCTTCTGCGAGCCCGGTATCTCGTCCCTAAAGTATAACCCGCACCGGGCCAGTGCTTCGACAACCGCCACGCTGGAAAGCATCAATTCAGGTCGGCACGTGTCGACGGCTTCCATCTCGACGGACTTTACAAGACTGACGCTGAGCACTAATTCGCTTGTGGATATGGACAACTGCAATTACGAGTCGCCCGTTTGCGAATTTGGTCCCAATAACAACAACAATAACCACGTCCGATCCGAAAGCGTCAGCGTCAAGGGCAGCGTCTCGACGAGCATGCCCCCCGTGCCCGAGTTCGAGGAGATTTCGGATGAGTCGCTCCGCAGAGGCGAGAGTTTCCCTAACCTTGTCGGACTGGCTCAGGATCATGCCGAAGGACCAGTAGCAGGCTCGAAGCGAAAGGATTCGATGCTGGGCGGCCTGCAGAGGCCAGGCAGAGGACGCGCGAGAACGACTAGTCTTAGCACGCCGCCGCCTCCGAATCAGTTTTCGCTTTTTCCTAATGTTAGGTTGACGGGACCTCAGATCTAGTTGTCTAGCTCAGCTAGAGGGGAGCTAGGACCATTATCGAAGCCAAGTTTGGCAAAACAGTCTTTACTACCACCACCATCTTTACCACGAAACCTGATCATCGCATCACCAACATCCCGGCGTACCGAATAGTCTTGCTCGAAATATAGCATACGCGGTAATCGCGCGATTTCATCCATTTTCAACAACCAGCCGACTCCCTTTCTCGGAAGAGGAGGGGCAACCGGCATATTTCCTTATTACCAACCATCGTCATCGTTATTGAGCATCATCGTTCATCATTCTTTCCCTTTTCGTACCTATAGACCTGGGGGAATCAGGAGGCAGGCAGCAAGCACCGCGCTTTTTCTCTTTTCCTATATATCCATCTTGCTTTTGTCGTATTCAGTCAATCATTCAGTTCCAGCGGGGTGTGATTTTGATGGAAGAGGAACATTGGAGGAAGGAACGAAGAAGAGAAAGGAATGAGGCAAGACAAAAACGGGAAGGGAAGGAACGAAGGGGTTCATTCATCACATTGGGGGAATGCCAAAATTTTCCGATTACTCTTGCCTTTTTACAAACTTTTAATCCCTTACCACCGACAACTCAACACCAACACACACGCCGATCGAAACCGACCGACCATTCAATCACTCAACCACAGTTTCAACAACACACCACACACTCACTCGCAAGATTCCCAACATCACACACAACACCGCATCACACGTTTTCCTTATTTTGTTTTCTTCGATTCAAATTCACGAAGTTATGACCGACATGAAAGGGGAAGATGGGGGACCGATTTCTAGAAGGAAGCGGAGATATATCCGGAGAAGTTTTGCAGCCATATTTTGGAGAGAGAAGAGCCTTGTGTCAGTAGATGTAGATATGTAGCATGTAGCATGTATTGTAACAATCAATGTACCTACCTGTATCTGTAAGAAACCATTTATCGGTATTCTCCAATGTTTCATCTCTGTCTTGTATCCTTGAAGCTCTGTAGAAGCTCTGGGGAAGCTCTGAAACGCGAACTTTGCCAGTCGAGCCTATGTCAGGACAAACCGAACAAGCTATATTGAGGCTGTGACAGTGAAACCTGAATGTCCTACTGCCCAACTCTCTGACTGTTGCTCGGTTTATTTCGATCGCAACATCGCCAGGCTCGGAATCACTCGCGAGAGCTTGGATATAGTTGCTTGACTTCTCTCGATTGTGGCCATATGTTGTGAGCAAAGGGAGCTGAACGGTGGAACGGCCATCAATTTGGGTCTACGTATCAGGGGAGATTGAGAGAGGTCCGTGACTTCTGATTCGTCAATTTCTTTGTCTCTTTTTTTGCTGATCCACGACGGCTGCGGAGATACGATCGGAAGGTTCGTCCGAAGTTCGAACCACAAAGTAGTGATACTGTAGTCTTTGCGTCAATGTCATACGCGCAATCTAGAAATTCATGTTTCCCAATGTCCTGTGAGACGGTAATCCTTTTGTGGGTATTCCCTTCCACCAGCCCGACAGTACACGGCCCCAATTTCCACCACATCCATCCTGTCTTATTCAGACCACAAAGCGTTTCACCAGTCAGAAAATCCGAGATCCATGCTTTTGGCCTAGATGACCGTACCAGCGGGTATCTGGCCGGTGTGCGATTTGGTCACTCGAATTTGCCAGGTTTCTGCCATCTGGCTGAACCGCCAAGTCCTGGTCTTGGATGTAGTTCTGCTGTGGTTCGACAGTTATCAGTAACCAGCATAAACATCTCCGTTCCCACGAAAGAGAGCTCGCTATAACAGATATCCGTCGCTATCGCTTTGCACTAGCAAAGACTACTCGATTCAAATCGCTTATGCCAAACCAGAACCAGGTAACGTCATGCTCCGTTTCCCCTAGCACCACAGGCTTTGCGCCTCAACTGATGCGACGATAGTCCATCAGGCTTTCAGCTCCAGATCAGAGGTCGGGGGCCCTTGCGCTAATGCAGAAGCAGACGAGCTCAAGCTTTGACGTTCGGCGCAAGCGGAGCCGAGCGACCGAATGGTCCAGACTGACATTGGTAGATCAAGGCTACTTTTGCACTTGACAAAAGCACCCCACTACCGTCGTGATGCCTGGCACAAGATCACGTTATTCCAACGACAACCCTTCTGTTGACGACCAGTGTGCGCCGTCCATCAACTGAACCATCGCCGAGCTCGGGTGCCGTGGACGAATAAGGATGCCAAAGCGATCTGCCCGATGCCGCCGCCGGGGTCATATTGCATGCCAGCGAAGGGCTCTAGTGCCCAGCACAAGCAGCGCGCCAGTACAGGAACAAGTTCATCGGGGATACGGAAGCAAAGCACAGCACCGTGACGCGGAAGTGTTCCGTCTTCGAGTATCGGTGCAACTTGTCGAATGGTTTTGTCGGATGCCGCCATGTCAACGACCAATTTCCACGACGTATTCCGGCCGAAGCAATCAAGCGGTTGAACTCATCTCGGCACTCGATGAGACGTCGTCCATGAACCTCGATCTCAGTCTCAAAAGCCGGGCGACCCAGAAGTATGCCTTGATGCGCTCGCGCAGGGGACGAGCCAAGGTCCTGCGCTAAGCCGCGCAAATCAGCTCTCGAATATCCTAAAACAATCTTTCTGCATCGCCAGGCAGGTAGCCGCATTCGTCCACATCAACTTGTGTTGTCCGACAAGCACTGATGAAACCTCGGCCCTCTCACTTGGCGGCAGCATAAGAAAGAGTATGGCAGGCATCTGAAGGTTGGATCCCAGGACGAGGCATGTGTGTGTCTGAACCAATCTCGAAGTTCGATTCGGCGTCGACCATTGTTGCGTTAAGGGACCGTCTTTCGTCTCGGATCCAGGCGGAACTCGTGTATACGGCTGTGTCAACAGGCACCATTAGCATGAGCCACTTCCAGCTGCTATAGCATTGGGCCGGCGGGGATTGATGGATATTTACTCAGAGACTTGAGAGTATCCGCGGATGCGGAAATCGGTCGTGTCGGGAAAAGACTTATCGCCTTCCGGCCACAGGAGCCGTAGCTTGGTCAATCGAAAGGCCAAACGCCTGGGCTGATGTCCTAATCGTGTTTACCTGATGGAGTCAGCCTACGGACCGAGTCAAATTCCTGTCGATACCACTCGAGGGACGTAAACGAAATGGACGATCGAGAAAGGAGAGAAAGAGATGTTGAATCTTTATCCGAGCAGGCAACAGCCCCGTCAAGGGACTTGGCCTGCTGGACCGCAGACAGAGCCCATGTTGAGGCTATCTCCTTGCTTGAAATCTGGGCTTTAACGAAGAGTATTATGGCGAGCGAATGATGGAAGTGCCAAGTTCTGCTACGCGAGGATTGGCAGTGACAGGCCCGACTTCCTGGTTGAGGCGCCGTTGAAATGTGAAGAAACCGCGATGGGAAAGACTCCGTCTTCTGGGCTCCTGCCTCACCTGGTTGGCCAATCTACCTTCGCTTGTTCGGCTATGAGGAAGGATGGCGCGGCCGACGCTGCCCGGGTTCTTTCCGTGATTTTGATCCTGACCTTGGAAAGGTTCGTCCCTACTATCGGTGGGCATCGCAAGTGCCAGCATTGGATGAATCCGGGCTATTCAGGGATGGCCCTAGTTGTGACCGCAGCACCAACGGCCAACAATGCGCAACAATGTCATTCATTTTTTTTTATGACCTATGCAAAGCCGGCCCGGGCTGTTGCTTGGAGTGCAGTGCTTAGAAACTTCCTGTCCCCTCAATTGCGACGCCCCCAACAAACAGAGGCTGCCCTTCCGTTTCTCCGTGGTTGCCCTTCTTGGACGAACAGGGCTCTTGAGAAGGCTCTTGCCATTTTTATTTAACCTCGCCCGGGTTTCCTCGTCCAGGTTCTACGATATTCAACTCGACCTTCAATAACTCCTCCAAAGTCTTATCTGTGTGCACATACAGCCTCAGAGAGGGGAGGGGTGCACAATTGAAGTGCGGCGCAGATGATGGTGAAAAGCACCTGCGACCACCACATATGAGCACAGCTCATGTGACTCCGGTCTCGTTGTTCTACGAGAATAACACTTCAGTGCGTGCGAGAGAGGACACGGTACCCGACCACTGCAGCAACTCCAAAGCGGAAACAGGACGTGAGAAAGAGCGAAAAGGCTGCTTGCTCATTTGTGCAATTCCATCTTGGCGTTAACATCTACTACAAGTAGTCCATACAACCTGTAAGCCTGGAGGTGTAGTTGGGCGGGGATCGCCATTCGTACTCGCCAGTCATTATTCGGGGACGAAACGCCGCGCTGGACACGCCGCGCACTCCAAACAGCAGTAGTTAACTTTAGGTCTAGTCTGGCACCTGGACTCGCACTGCCCTCCGACTCACGACCAAATTGCGATCAGGCCATTATCTGTTCCCTTGTCCTCTCCGACCTTTTACGAACAAACATATCCCACACACACGGAAGTCGGAATCAGCGACCAATCCAACTTCGATTGGCGTTGCTATCATGGAGTTACGGCTGGGTTGGAGGCAAGTCATGAAGTCTCCCTCAGACCGGAACTCGGTCGGCCGAACCGATTTGGTGCATAAGACAGTGGAGGCATCCTCTACGTGGCCTCCTGAACTGGACTCTGGAGGTCACGGTTTGTCCCGGGCTCCTACCTCCTCTGCTCCTCTACCAGGGCAACCAGAGGAAGGTGCTAATGTGGCACCGGACATTCATGGATGCCTGTCAAGACAAGTTCATTCAAGGTCGTAGCTGCTACCGACCAGTCTGCCGCAACTCGCCCATGAAAAATCACCTCACTTCTTCCAATATTCTGGCACGGAAACACAAGACCCAGCGCAGATTCTTTTCCTTCGCCTGCGGATTCCATTTCATGTCGGCGTTCATTGGAATGGCGTCAAATCTAGACCGCAGATATCACGCGCTCAAAGGCGGCTCTGCTTCAATCCCTGCCCTGCTTCCGCTTTTCCGTACGATGCCTGTCAAGGCCTGTCACTCCAAGGCCTGTCTCACCTGTCTTAGCACTCTGCGCTACCAATACCAAGGGGCGAATTCCAAGGGTTAGGTACCCAAAAGCAGACCAAGGGCTTCCCCATACTGTCTGCCCTATATTAGCATCGTCTTAATTGTGGCGACGGCAAGAGCTGTCAAACCAGCATTTGATCATTATCCACCTCAGAGTCACATACGGTATGCTCTGCCTGTCAAAAGCAGCCTGTCCAGCAGCCCGTCTGCGCATCTGCCTTGGACGTCTCGGTCCGCCGTTGCTTTTGGCTTTCAAGACTCAGCAAACACACGACCGGGAGCCGAATTCCATGCGAGTGCCTCCACATTCCGCGCGGCTTCGTCAACCGCTTTCGGTTCTGGTCTGGAGCCCTCCCCCGCCATAAACAGGAGACAGGCAGACAGTCCACCCAAGGCGACCAGAGAGGATGGAGTAAACGGCCTGCCGAGGGTCCAACAAATCTCCAGTCAACTCCATCGGCGTGTTCTGGACAGCAACTATTCGTTCAATACGGGACCACCTGTAGCGCGATCAACCGCAGCATTCAACCGTCCCGATTCGCCGATTCCTCGATTCTGGAAAATCGCAATGGGGCTTCTCCAATCCCTGACCTATTACGATGATGACGGTGCTACTAATCCTGGCCCTTTGAGCCGATGGGACTATGGATCGCTGCAGTGTCTCAGTGTTGAGGGACGTCCTCCTGCAAGACAACCTGATAATCTCCCCGATCTTAGCAGTCGAATGTAGGACTGCTTTAGGGCTGCAACATGGATCCCACCCTACGGCCTATTCAACGGTTACTACTCTGTACAGATATCACAGTACAATTTGGCCTGTGCAGCCACCCTTGGTCACCATACCCTTGGAGGTCCTCGACGAGCAATGCCCATCGACGTGTCACGACGGCTGTGGTACGGCCTGGCATTCACGGATCGAGCTAAATCCCCATCTGAATTCGGCAACAGTCTTGTCGTCATAGCAGAAACGCATGGTAAAACGACAAATTCGGTGCATCTGAATTGCCATTCTCACCGGTCACTCATCACCAGCCGCTCTGCTGAGTGAGATCTTTCCTCCCGCAACGATCGATCCTGCCGTTGCTTTCTCCGCCCGAATCTGTTTCCAGATACAGAAGGCCATAAACAAGGGCAAGCCCCATCCGCTCTGGCTATCCACAGCCGGAGCAAGCTGAATACGACGGCATGTCATGTAATTAAGTCAGCTTTATCCCAAGACGGCATTCTGTATCGGCGATCGGAAGCCACAGCTACGCACTTCGACTGAAAATCCATGGTTGAAATGCAGCTTTGGGACTAGACAGGCCTGGTAGAGTGGACTTTTACTCTGCCCAGGTGGGACTCGTGGGTATCTCCCTCATGGGTGCATGGGCAAAACAATAGCCAGATGCAGAACCCATCCTCCCTCAACGCTCACAAGGGTTGACCGAGTGGGACCAGGAGACATCGCCCGGGCATCTACCAAGATCGGCCAGGGTCGGCGACCCTAAACTACCCTGGCAAAGCAACGGCGTCCGGGGTTCAGTAGCTCAGGGGTGATTCCGTATCGTCATCAAAAGTCTGGTCGGCTGTGTGGGTGTGCACCCCTACCCGTCCAATGTCCACCGCAAGGTAAGGCCGGCGGATGGGGGCGGGCGTGGCTTCAAGCATAGGTGCAACATACTGGACACTCGAGCGTGCCAATCGGCCATGTCGAGTAACGCAGTGCTAGATACTCGGCTACCGCGGCTGCAGTCACTCCGCAGCCGGATCAACCATCGCCCATCGAAAAACAGAGTGCCAAGAAGCGATGATAAAGTTGTAACAGGATCGAGTGCGGGCGGGACCGCACAGAAAGTAAGAGTGTCATATAATAAGGAAGGGCCAGCGGCTCGGTCCGAGCAGATAACCACGAAGCCAGTAGCTGCCATAACCTCCGCTCCTATCTTCGGAAGTACTACTGCGTAGGTGGTGTTCCTACGAGGATACGCCAGCCACTTGACCTGCAACTCAGGAGATCAGGTAGCCCCCTCCGTTCCGCCCCCTATACATGGTACATCTGAACGGCACACTCGTTAAGGCTTAGCCCGAGTTACTGACTACCGGTGGGGAGACCTGAAAGCCAGAGGCACTCACTCCACTGCCACTCATCCTTCTCAACAAGCGCATTGCCCCGATCTTGTGCTTTCTATCAGCTTATTACGGGCAGCCGGAACTTAGTTTGGAGGACAGAAATCGGCCAGCACAATCAAGACTATTCTCGAACAAGCTCCATCTACCACGGGGATTGGGCATACCACAAGCACAACCTTCCAAAGCTGTCTGGGTCTCGTTTCCGCCTATTAGGGCTGAACTGGATAGGGGAAGAACGTGTGTGATCCCTTGATCCCGGGGTGGTTACCTAGGTAATTTGCGCTGAGTGAGGCGCCGGCGGCCTGAGGTACCACCTAAACGTTGACAACGAATGGAAAAGCCGATCTTAGCCTGGTCAACATCTCCCCATCGAGGTATATAGTGGCCTTAAGCGAAGAATCAGGAGTCCAATTGCTCGTGGGCCACGCCATATTCCCCCGACGACGACTTCAAATTCCCCAGCTTTGTGTGTTTGGGTTTCCGCAGCGCATAACCTGGGACACAACCGATCGAAGATGGCACGAACTGGCGGCGAACAACCGTACTTCAACAACTACGGCGCCGGAACACATGAGGTACGCCAACTTTCACTGTCTTACTCGCTTCTTCCCGATCCAAACCGAGCCTTTCGTCCGGAAGTCATCCATTTCCATCCCCTGTTTGGTGATTTGCAAGGCTGGGCCTGCTGGGTAGACGGAGAGACAGTCAGAGAATCTGTATTGCCCTCCCTCAAACCCCCGAGTAGCTCGAGACGATTGTGCCGCGCAAGCTCTACGGGTCAATAAAATCCTGCAAGTCAGACTCCACAGCCAAGGCAGCCTATGTGGATGACCGGATGACTTGAAACCCGACAGTTCAAGTGAGCAAAAAGTTCTCAACGGTCTCTTCCCTGAGATATCGATGCGTATATGGCATAGTTGCCAGTCATAACACTGATAACATTGTCAATCAGAGGAGCGTCGCGGGCAGGGAGACCAGGAGACCGTTGTGGTGGAGAGATTTCGTTGTCGGGGTCATCCAAGAAAGACGAAAAGGGAGAACAGAGTCACGAGGTTGGTAGGGGTAACGTGAGATGAGGACCCGGAGCTAGACGCATACCTTTATACGCCTCGCATTCAAACAAACCCGATCATTGCAAAATAGCTAACATATTAACAATGGCGTTTCCAGCAGATGATGGCCGAAGTACCGTCAGCCTTCAGTCCCGGCAGCGGTCTGGAAAGTCTTGGCATGCCCGAACACGCCACTTACTCCGAAAATCAAACCACTTCAATTCACACTACACAGCAGCGGAACGGACCGAACTTCCCCTATCCGAACTTCGCCTCTTCAGCCCGTCAAACCACGCTTCCGACTTCTCCAACCTTCCCTGTGGCGACAGCGTCATATCACGTTCCGACTCCTGACACTCCCACGCAGCCTCCTTACTATCAACAAGGGGCTGGCTGGGAGCAACAACAACTACCACCCACGGGCGCCGCCGCTCTGTACAACCGTGAACACTCGGCGTTTTCAGCACCTCCAGGCTTGACGCCCTACGAATTTGCGCCATCGCACGATATCCCGGATCCTTACCTCGGTGGCGGTAGCACTTACGGATCGCCACCTGTTCTCCAGAGCCCAGTACAACCCGGGTTTGGGTTCTCGTGTGCAAACGGTTACCCGCCGAACGGACTTGGACCGAACACGCCTTCCCAGGGAGCCTTAGTATCACCGACTGGAAGAACATTTGGATCAATCAGCGCACCGTCCGAAACTGGGTTCTCGGACAACTCAGACGGTGTCACTTACGCAAACGCCAACGAGAGGGCCAGTCAACAACAACAGCAGCAGCAGCAGCAGCAATTGGTCCAAGCTAATACCGAACCGAACGAAGGCAAGAACGAGGAGGGTCCGTGGGATAACGGCGAAGGGAAGGCCTCCAGCCAGAGCATGACACCCATATCTCGCGGGTCGCCGTTCAACACAGCGGCAGCAGCGGCAGGGGGTAGTGTCAAGACCACGAACGGGACTTCCTCCGCGACTACCACCCTTACCAAGAACAAGGGAAAACTGCGAAGCGCCTCACGGGCTCCCAAGAACATCCAGCCGCGACCGGAAGAGACGCCAGAAGAGCGAAAGTCGCGCAACTCCCACAACCTGGTCGAGAAGCAGTACCGCAACCGACTCAACGCCCAATTCGAGAGTCTCCTGGCCGTGCTCCCAGACTCTCTGCGCTCATCGATGACCATGATCCACGGCACCGGTGGCGGAGGGGACTCGGACGGCGTCAATGGCAATGGTGGTGGTAGCGTCATTCCAGGCCAACACCCCTCGCTTGACTTTAGCATCGAGCGGCGTCTGAGTAAGGCGGAGGTGCTGGATATGTCGAGGCGGTATATAATATCGTTGGAGAAGGAACGGGATACGCTGGAGAGGGAGAAGGAGCAGTTGCTGCATAGCATTGACCAGTTGAGGCATGGCCATGGTCAACATGTTCAGCATGGGCAGCATGGTCACGGTGCTGCTATGTACATGATGGATAGGAACGGGGTACCGATAGGGCATGGGCATATGAGAGGAGTTGGTGGTTGAAACAACCCGTTCTCCTTTTTCTTTTCATCGAGACCGCATAAACGCTTAAACCTTTTTTCGTGTTTATTCCATTCAACACAAGACACAAAAAGGCGTTATAGGAGGGAAGAGTCTCAAGATGTTGGTTGGGCTAGGAGGCACAAAAGAATTTTCAGAATCGTTGATCAACATGTTTATTTTCTCTACTGTCACTTCTGCAAAACCCGAGGGAGTGGAGCTGACGACACTCAGCACACGTATTACACTGGCATTAGTTAAACATACGGTTGATAGATATTGGATTCGTTACTGGGTAAAAGTAAGGACAGGATTGTATCGAGCGCTCAACAACAATTAAAACACATAGACCAGCAGACCTTATGCACCCTCTCATTTACCCTTTCCTTCAAGCTCACATACAGCATCTTCACGTATAAACCAAATAGGAATCCCGGAGAAACAAACCCGGACATTCGTCCAAGACCAAAGAGGACACTTAACAATGATGCGGAAGACATATGTATATATACCTATGTAACTCTCTCTTTTCCTGTCTTGGTTGTAAAACACACTATTTAACGCCGCTTTCCTTTTTAAAGCAATCAATCAGATGATAATTTTCCCCATGGGATGCCACTTAAACGCCGCCGCCTGCCTGCCGACCCAAAGATCAAACCAGCACACACACACAACTTCCTCCTGTCCAATGCCGAGCCGAGCCGCGCCGCTTTTCGTCCAACCACTGACCGTACCAGGAGTTCAGTTCAAGATTTTCTCCCAACCACCTCGCAAGCAAAAGTCCGCTCACAGCTCTTCTTTCTTTCCAGTTAGATCATGCGTTTGATCCCCCTTGGCCCCCACGCTAAAGCTGTTTGGGCCGGCTAGAGGTAATCAAGGCGAGTGCGCAGATCCTCGGCTGCCGTCCGTTCGTTGTTCTCCGTTCTTGCTGTTTTGCTGTCGCACTGGCGATGGGACCGACTTCCTCAATGTCAACATGCAGACGGAGTCACGGGATGGATGGATCACACACAGTCCACACCCTTCCCTACGACCCGACCCAGCGAGAAGACGCGATCCAACGTCAAGCGCCTTCAGCTCTTTGAGACCACCCATGCCCTGGCAGCTTCCTCTCTTCCACCTCCCCACACCTCCCGCTTTCTTCTCTTTGCTCAGGATGTAATAACTGACTGATCAGGACCAAACCGAGCATAGTCAGGGCCAAGCCAAGTCAAAACCGCATAGTCCATCACGGTAGCAATATAAGAAGCAGCAGCAACCTCAGACTGCGCTTCCGCTACCGCTGCTGCTGCTACTGCAACAGCCGTACCGCTTTGCGCTTTGCGCCGCGCTACGCCGCGCCGCTTTGAGAGATCACACTCATACCCATCCAGCACCTCCCCACACGCCGCGTATCCGGCGAGCCAGCTGGATGTCCTTCTGCATGATGGTGACGCGCTTGGCGTGGATGGCGCACAGGTTGGTGTCCTCGAAGAGGTGGACGAGAAAGGCCTCGGCGGCCTCTTGCAGGGCCAGGATGGCTTGCGACTGCCAGCGCATTTCCTCGTCCATGGGGCGGAATTGCATGGCTATTTCGCGGACCTACGGTGACAAAGAAGGTTAGCGATAATTCAGTGTTGTATGGGTGGTTCCCCTAACCCAAGGACAAGGGGGGGTGAAGGGAGGCTAGTAGGTAGGTATAGTACGTACCAATCGCGCAAAGGGAAGCTTAGCAACCAAGAGATCTGTCGTCCTTTGATAGTTTCGGATCTCCTTGAGCGCAAGCGTGCCGGGTCTGTAACGCCTCTTCTTGCCCTGGGGAACGGGGTCGCCGGCTGAAGTTTTGGTTTGTTGTTGTTAGCTGTGTGTGGTCCTAACTGGGGCCCGTAGGCATAATGGATACCCTCCGCACGCGCGCACGCGCCGCCGCGCCTCTTCCGGCTGAAAGTTCGGCGGCACGCTGTGGGCCGTGGATGGGACTGATGAGTAGGACATACGTTGAACACTGCTGGCGCGCGACTTCCTTCTTCCCGGGGGAGTGGCCTTAGGCGCCGCCGCCGCCGCCGCGGCTTTCTTAGGCACCGCCTTTTTCTTGGTTACTCGTCCTTTCGTTTTTGGTGGCATTGTTGTTGTGTATTGATGATCGGTAAGGTTTTGGTAGGTGGATGTTTCGCTGGTGACACTCTCGGAGATGAGGTTGGAAGCGTTGTTTATCGATAGGTCGTCCAAGATGGTGAAGTGGTGGTAGTGGAAACTGAACCTAGGTGGTCGCCAAGTCGCGATTGACAAAAAGACCGGAAAGTTGGGTCGGTGTTGTGGTTTGCGACGGGAGCTAAAAGTGGATGCGCCGGCGGAGCTTTCTCCAATTGACGGGAGCTTGGGCGCGTCTTGGAAGGCGGCAAGAGATCAGCAATTCCTCCTCTTCGTGAGTTCGGGTTTGCAGCCAGGATTAAAAGGCAAGAGAGAGGACAAAGAAAGACTCGAGGTTGTCCAAGGTGTCGGGTCGAGTATAGTGGCTCAGGTAGGTGAATGGACAAAGCCGGCAATGACAACTCATACAATCACTATCCACGATGTTTGTACAAAAGGGGGTGGTTGGGGAGACGTCGACTGGAATGGGGAACCTTGACGCGCCTGCGTTTCTTTTTTGAACGCGACGGGACTGGGCGCGCTCGGTCACAGTGGATTTTGTGGGGTTCCACGATGGAGTTCAATCCGCATGCAGGGGTTTAAATGGCAGCGGGGAAATGTGGGGTCAATCCAATGCAGTTTGGCCTTGAGTTTGTTCACAACGTCAATATATGTGCATAAACGCATATCCTGGGTAGTATCATATCTGAGCATGCTGTTCGACCCTGGAAAGTTCGACGCACAGCGCTTCCAGCGACCAGCGCTTCCCACTTCCATTCCACTTGCAGCTGCAGCCTTCCCCAGAGTTCCGCTAGCGATCCCGCCAGCCCGTGGCCCCGTCTCGCTTCCCGTCTTGACACTAGGTAACCAGACCTCAACGGCACCCCCAGCCTGTAATCTGTACACCTACACCTTCTAGAGGACACGACATCATCAACACCGCGGCATCTTGATTTATCAACGTAACCTTCCACGCTCTCTTTCGTCGGGCTAGGCGTTATCACATAGTTCATTTAGACGTATTCCGTCAAGAGATTGTTTCCCATTCCAATCCCAATCCAAGCATCGTCGTCGTTAAACCTGCACCATCGCATTCGCCCCAACCGTACCTGATTGGAGACGGTACCCGATTCACACCATCCGGTGCTAGCGACGCCGCTATCGTCTATAACATTCCAGCCCCGGCATACAGGACCCGCCAAGCATCCGATAACGAATCAACACCAACTGAGCAGTCGTTGCTCTACGAACATTCACCATGGACCAGATGATCGGTGGTGGTGGTGGCGGCGATGCCGGGCGCTTCCCGCTCGAGACGTGGTTCTGGGAGATGCCCATCTGCACAAGGTGGTGGACGACGGCAACGGTGCTCATGAGTGGCTTGGTCCAGTGCGAGCTTATCACTCCCTTCCAGCTCTTCTATAGCTACCGCGCCGTCTTTGTAAAGTCACAGGTTCGTGGTCTTCCATCATCATCTCCTCCTGGTGCACATGTTCCTTTCTACGAGAGAAATTGTTCGCTAACACGGCTGTTGTTGTTCCTGTTTAGTACTGGCGACTACTCACCACCTTCCTCTACTTCGGGCCTTTCTCCCTCGATCTTCTCTTCCACGTATACTTTCTGCAACGATATTCCCGACTACTCGAAGAGTCCGCAGGCCGATCACCAGCACACTTCTCATGGCTGTTACTCTACGCCATGGTCTTCCTCCTGATTCTGTCGCCGCTCGTTTCGATGCCATTCCTCGGCCACCCGCTTTCGTCGACGCTGGTTTACATATGGTCTCGCCGTAACCCAGATACCCGGCTTAGCTTCCTTGGGTTGTTGGTGTTCAGCGCACCCTACTTGCCATGGGTCCTTATGGCGTTCAGCTTGACACTCCACGGCACAGTTCCCAAGGATGAGTTGATGGGCGTGGTGATTGGCCATATCTGGTACTTTTTCACCGACGTGTATCCTCCCCTTCACGGCGGCTCAAGACCCCTTGASCCGCCCATGTGGTGGCGCCGTATCTTTGGTATGTGGTCATCTTTTCTTTGTGTGGCTTGCGGTTTGTTTAAGGATTTATATATTAACGACCATATTAACAAAGAGGGCCGACCGCGCGAGGAGACCACGGATGGTATCAACAATGAGATCGCAGTCGCTGGCGCCCCTGAAGTTGCGCCACCCGAGGTCCGCTAAGGTGTATGGGGGAGTGGCGGGAGTGGATTCTACATTCATTATCAGCAACATGGGCTACAACTGCATGACAGGTTAGGTCGTTGCCTTAGTGACATTTCTGTTTTCTAAGGAGGATACCAGGCGTTTTTAGGTAAATTGGGATCAGTTGATACGAGAAAGTCATTCACTATGGAACAAAAGCAGCGCACTTCATGCATGCCGTTTCGAGCGTTTCGTTCAGGACGATAGGATGACTTACAGCAAAAAGAGCAAAACCAGGTCCAGATCACACCACCGTGCCGAGGGGTCGATTGATAAAAGCTTAGGTAGCGGCCAGTGGGTATGGCGAAAAAGGAAACAACTGAACGGCCGCTCACACCAGACATTGATTGATAGTGTTATAGATATTTCTCATGCATTCGGGTATAGATATATGTCGCTTAACGCAAGTAGCAAACTCAGCTAGCGTATAGTCTGCTTTCCTTCTTTCCATTTGTGATGGCTTTAAGAAGGCTATGTCCACCCTCCTTTGGCTCCTCCTACGTCTATCCCATTTAGGCCTTCAGGAACTGAGTGACATACTCCTGGCGGTAGGGGTTCTCATCAAGGCCTTCGGTGCGGTTCAAAGGCGTCCACTTGGGCTCCTCCTTGAACAGACGCATAGCCTGGATATACTTTTAGCCAGAAAAGGGCATGTCAGTCTTCCCACCTCAACTTGCAATAGAGGAATAGGATAAACATACATCGGTATCATCAGTAGTAAACCTATGATAAATGCCCGCAGGGAGGATGATCWGATCATCCTTGACAAGCTTGATGCGAATCCACTCATCGCCCTCGTTGCGCACGTCAAAGTACCCCGCGCCGTCGCGGATGTACCGGATCTCCTCGTCCTCGTGCAGGTGCTCGTCGAAGAACTGCCGCACTTTGGTCTCGTAGATGGCCCCCATCTTCTCGGGCGAGATGGTGATCTCGTCCCGGTTCTTGTAGCCGCGCTCAGAGGCAAGGGTGTTCACGCCCGAGACGTCCGGGATCCGGAAGTAAAGGACGCCGACCTTTTCAAGGTCCGAGACGGTCACTTCCTTGCCGGAGTCGTGGGGGAGGCGTTGGTCGCCCTGTTTTACGTGGTTAGTGACAGGTGGAGGGGGTTGGTCCAAACACTGGTTTGGTTGGGGAAGGAATGGAAGATTTCTATGACCGGAACCCATGTAGGCAGGCAAACAGGGAAGTGAGTCCGATGGATCATGGGTAAAAGTAACTTACAGGGAGGTTGTCGTAGAAGTAGGCCTTCATTTTGGCTATTTTACAGTTTGATAGTGTCTGCTTCTAGAACTGGGTATTAATGAGACGACGCCGCGGGGTTTTGTTAGGTGTCGTTGCGATAAATTGTGGGGCTATGAAGTTCGGTGGAAACGAGAAGTTGGGGATGGTTCAGGGATGATGGGTCAATTGTGATATGTATAAGATTATATAGAGTCCGCTCTCAAGTATAGCTCAGATGAAGGGCTTTTTGAACCAAATTTCACGCCGCCACGGACAAATTTTCGGTCGTGGCCGGGTTGCATCACACCATGCCCATGTTTTATCACCAAAAGCGGGTGACGTATGGAGGGGTTTTTCTTTGGTGAGATGCTGTATGAAAATTGCGCCATCGCCCCCGATACAACGATTTGGCACTTGATCACCCGGCTCGGCTTCACCACACTGATTTCAGGGGTAGTAAACATTGGGACTTCTCCATTTGTTGCAGAGGGTTGCTATGCTGCTGGTGCCAGGGGCGTGCTCTTATCACGACTTCGCTCGGTCATTGCGGAGCATCGAAAAGAGCCTTATCAATGCAGCTGTTGAGGATATCGGTATAGCCACCTTGATAACCAAAATGAAGAGAACTAAGAGATACTACTTATGTTTTAGGAAGACCATGGAAGCAACTTCTTCAATAGAATCAACCCGTTTGCCGCCTGGATCATTTGTATGGCCATGCATCGAAGGAAACAAACCAAATATGATCCTAGGCAGGTGAATGCTTCTAGCGGGCCAGAATGAAGCAAATGCACTTACTGAGGTCTGACTAACAACTTCAGTGTCCCGTGAAACCCCATCTCATGAACATGTCCGGGCTGATGCTCCTTCGGGGCTTCCATGAGTATGACACCTCATGTTTTCATCGCCATATCACGTATTTCAACCAAGCTTTATCCAAAAAAACATCAAGTCTTTGGCTCGGTCATTAGATCACAACTATTCCCCCTGGTCATGACAATGACATGAGATTGGACAAAGCGGCACCGCCGGCATCGCCACTTGTCATCACTGCGCTTCGATAGCGATCTTTACCTGAACCTGTTGGCATTTCAACGGGTATCATATTCAAAACCACAGCCATTCATCTCACCACCATCGCAATGGAGCAAGGAACTCCAAGCATAGCCGGGAGTGAGACCCCTAGTAAAAAGGGGAAGGTCGCACTCCCAGCGAGTTGCGATCCACCACAGCCTGGCGCACCACGGAAGCCCCTAGTTTGGATCGTAAGAAGCTCCTCATTATGCCCCTGACCTCAACTCTATGCTCCTCCCTGAACCCCCTCATGTAACTGACACCTACCACAGGTCTTCGGCGGCACCGGCCAAATGGGCCGCTCCCTGGTCAAGAGCTGCCTCAACCACGGCGACTCCGTCACCGTCGTAGGCCGCATCTTCGAGTCCACACCGGAGCAGATGGCGCAGGCGCACCTGCACCACCCGCAAGCGGAGAACGCCTTCGGCACACTCTGCGACGTGCGTGACTACGCCTCGGTCAACCGGGTCATCGACCAGACGCTCGACCGGTTCGGGCGCATCGACTGCATCGCCAACTGCTCCGGCTACGGCGTCATCGGCGCGTGCGAGGACCAGGACGAGCACGAAATCCGCAACCAGTTCGAGACCAACTTCATGGGCACCGTGCATATCATCCAGGCCAGCCTGCCCTATTTCCGCGAGCAAGGGGCCGGGAGGTACATTATCTTCAGCTCCACGTCGGGCGCTTTGGGCGTGCCGGGGTTGGGCCCTTACTGCGCGACCAAGTACGCGGTGGAGGGTTTGATCGAGGCCATGTTATACGAGGTCGACGCGTTCAACATCAAGGCTACCCTCGTCGAACCGGGCTTGGTAAGGAGAGACGAGGCTGATACCTCCATGGTGCCCCGCTGGGGCCATTTCCTCATCAAGCCGGCCAGCGAGCCGTACTCGCACGCGACGTCGCCTGCGCTGCATGCGAAAAGGATGGTGCAGTGGCTGGGCGATAAGCAGCCGACCAGTGCCCAGAAGTGCGCGGACTTGGTGTGGCAGCTGGGCCACTGCTCGTACCCGCCGCTGAGGCTGCTGCTGGGGAGTTATGCGATTGAGAGCATCCGGGACCGGTTGCGGTCGGTCACGGAGGAGTTGGAGGACTGGAAACATCTTCACTTTCCGGTGGTTCCGGAGCCGGGGAGTAGCGGGGAGAATAGGGGCGAGGATGGCGAAAACAAAGGGGGCGAGAATATCGACAGAGAAGGAGACATGGAGATGGAGATGGAGATGGAGACGTCGCCTACTAGCAACAAGGAGTAAATTACCTACGACTTGGTAATGACGGACGCCTTCCCCAAACATCGGACGACAAGACCCTTCCCGCCCGCCCTAAGCCTGCTGCAGCCTGCAGGCACCATATAAGGTCCCTTATCTGACCCCTCTACCACAACGGGCCCTGTGGTCTTATGGCGCAGTGGTTCCCGTTGATGAAAACATTGCCGGGTGCGCGGTACTCGTGGTACAGTTTTCGTAGGTCGCAGCTGGGGCGTTGTGCGTTCGTTCCACAAGCTTACCTGGGCGACTGAGCTTTTTGCAATTTTTACCGAATAGCGGGATGGCTGGAGATATGGGAAATGGGGTGTTTGCATTTTTCTTTTGTGTTTTAAGATTGAAAAATGATGTTTTTGTTTGTTGTCGCAGGAGGGAAGATGCGCATCATCATCCGTCACAGGAACACAACGGAGACGCGCTACGCAGACGTGGCACTTCAGCAGTTCAGAAAGCACTCAGGGGATCAACAGAGTGCTATATTGAACGAAAACCCGCTCCTCCTTACCATTTCCCTCGTGAAGCGCAAATCGCCTCTCAATCCGCCACCTACATCTGGGCGTGAATGCATGCTATGTACCATGTCTCTAAATCCATCACCTCTTTCCCCTGCACTTTCCCTTTGCCCTCTCTTCCTACCCTTCCCTATCTACCCACTCCCCATCTATCCCCCACCCTCCCTACCAATCCATCGTTGTCATCTCTTAACCTCACTTTTATCACCACCCCCAGTCTTACTCTCCTCACCAGCTTCCGCAGTGGCTTTATCGGTACTAGCACTGGCACCGGTCCTGCCCCTGCTACTGAGTACCAGTACTTTCTCGGTCTCTTCCTTCATCTTCTGCTCCTCGGCGGCCTCGGCCTCGGCCTTTCTCTCCTCCGCGTGTATCCTCTTCTTCTCGGCCTCCCACTGATCTTTTTCCATCTTGCTTTTCAGCAGCCTGAGAGATTTCTCCAGCTGCTCTTCTTGCTTACCGGTGAGTTTCTGGCCGACGGATTTGTGCTTGGGGGGAGGACTGTTGTCCATTTTGATGGGTGGGAGGAGAAGATGAGTTAATTTGTGTTATGTGGTGGTGGCCTTGATATTATCCGAGTATGTGTGGGCTTCGTCGACTGGCCCGCTGATCCGCTGTTGGAGGAAGAGAGGAGTTGAGGAGTGAGGGGTGGTCTTGAGGAGATATTTATGGTTGTTGAGTTGACAGTACTGATGTGAACGCAAGGTTTGACTATGGTTCCTCATCCGTTTCTGGGTCACTGTTGCTTGTCTTGTTTTGGCTGGAGATGACTCCGCTGGAATGGCTTGCAAGTGATGAGTGAGATAGGATAGGCAGGTACGGCGATGTCATTGAATTCTGGTCATTGAGACGAAGTGATTCCAATGATGGGGGAAATGCTTGATTGGTAGCTTGGAGGAGAGAAGAGGAATGGCGGGCCAGGCCAGGTCTAAATACTACCAAAACGGAAAATCGCGGTGGGATGCACCTTCCACACGTCTCATTATCCATTCACCTTGCGAATCACAAATATTGGGCTGCTGGATGATGCGGTGACTCATGGATTCGTAGTTGTGTATGAGCTCTTAGTATGTAGCTAATGCTTTCCTGTTGGCTTTTCGACGTCATGTCTATCACCACATTGGTCTACTATGTTCTCTTCCCAACAATCCTTTTACACCTTGTCCTTAGTGCTTCTGGTCTTGCCGGTATTAAGAATCGGTCTCAGTAGACGTGCCTCGAATGACTGACGTGAATCAGTCGTGGAAATGGTATCGACTGGAGCTCTTCGTGTTTCCTTCCCACTTCGAAGTGTCCCGTAACATCCAGATCATGAGGTTGTGACCCAATGTTGATGACCCAAAGGGGATAGCAAACTACACAGGGTTCTCGAGGCAACCACCCCAGGTCTGACACTTCCATTCGTTTGCTCGTCTGAACTTGCCACCTAGTGACTTATACTCTTGCTGAGCATTTGCTCACACCGCCATGGAATATCAGCGTTATCCCCAAAAGACTCATCTCCACGCTTCGCTGCGTGTCCTCAGCGAGGCGGATGCTTGAGGGCTTGCCGATAGTGAATCAGTGGGAGAAAGCGCTTAAGATGTATCAGAGCCCCTCAAACCAGCCTGAGTTATATGTTCCTCAGAGCATTCCGGAACAGACCGGCAAGGGATTCGAACCCGTGGCCCGAAACAGCCGCGATACGACGCCGGAATGATGACCAAGCCAGCCATGTCGTCCACAGAGAGAGAACGAGAGAGACGCAAAAGAGGGGGTCCGGCACGGGTTGCCAAAGCCTCGCCCGGCCCAAAAACCAAGAACCCTCATCAACACGCGCCAAAACGCGCTCACCTCCTCTTCCTATGCCCACCCTTAGCCTTTCCACCCCTTCCACCCCTTCCTCCCCTCCCAACAGGCCCCGAGTTCTCCATACTCCTGATCTCCCTCGCACTAATCGTCAACTGTGCGCCCCTCATCTTTCCAATACCAGGCATATCCACCGGCCTATCCCCACTCCTCTTCTTCCCACCACCACCACCGCTACCACCCGTCTTCCCCCCCTTGCCCTTGCCGGAGGCCTTCTCAAGAATGACACCATTCTCCCTCGCCTCCCTCCTCCTCTTCTGCTCATACGTCTCCGCCGCCTTGTTGATGCCCTTGCGCATGTTCATCGGCATCTTCTCCTGCTCCAGCACGCTGCCCTTTGCCCCAAGCGCTTGCATGCGCATGTCCGTCGTCTTCTTGCGGATGCGGCCCTCGGCAAAGGCGCGCGTGTTCTTTTCGGTTTCGGCGGCCGCGCTGGACAGGTAGTGCGAGGCGTTGCCGCCGAAACCGAAAAGAACACGCGCGCCTTTGCCGAGGGCCGCATCCGCAAGAAGACGACGGACATGCGCATGCAAGCGCTTGGGGCAAAGGGCAGCGTGCTGGAGCAGGAGAAGATGCCGATGAACATGCGCAAGGGCA